>JAODAL010039868.1:0-37545 GCA_025379985.1 Phyllomedusa bahiana
TTTTTTAGACACCTGTAAATAAATTTAAATTCTCTGAATCTAAATTCTTTAGAACTGTTCAGTTTTTAAAGGATTTTGAAAGCCCCCTTTCAAATATCTTGTTAAAGATTTTTGGATTAACAAAGAGGGTCCATTCAAGACACTCATCTGTTATCAAGAACAGCTACACAGAGTATCTCTCTGAGGACTTGAATGGAAATGGATATACCTTTTTTTTTTTAGCAACAACACCACTCTTGTGCATGGGTTGTGTATGATATTCCAGCTGATCCCTATTCATATCAATAGGGCTGATCTGCAGTACCAGACACATCACATACACAACAGTAGCTCTGTGTCTGAGCAAACAAAACAGATCAATCTCTCTATTTCTGAACATCCCTTTAGGGTATGTTCAACACACGGTGTATGCGCCGCAATATGCCGGGTGTTTTGGAGCGACGTGCTGATCATCACGTCTTTTCAAAGCACGAGGGGCCGGCCCCATAGACATTCATTGTCAACTGCATGTATTCGGCGCCAACAATTGACATGTCACATCTCCCCGCACGTACAATATGATCGTATTGTACGCGTGGGGGGACGACGCGTAATGCATAGCTCTCTATGAGAGCTATGGATTACTGTAATTGCGGCGCATTTCTCCACATATAACGCGCAATAGACGGCGAAATGTGCTCTAAAATAAGCTGTGTGAACATACCCTTAGGGTTTATAAAGATCTGTTTATATAAATTAATACATTTTATAAAAATAAATACATATATGTATGATACCTCGAATACACCTACCAAATAACACCACTGTAAAAGAAACAAATATTATCACCATACTGCTACTGACCAAATCAGTATACCAAAGCCAATATTGTCAATAATGCCACTATACAAAGATCAAATAATACTGCCACACCATATACAAGTATAAACCATACATACGTATTAGAACTACATCAAGTATTACTACCATACTGTTCCTGAATATATGTCAGGACACAGGCTCCCTGTAGATCATATAAGTCATTACAATGCAGTTATATCCAGTGATACAATTGATGTCTTGTCTAATTGTAGTTGTTCACTTTCCTTTGTCTTCTACATCTGGCTGCTATGACAATTTCTTCCAGCCACAAATTGTCTCTGCAGATTTTGCCACACAGTTATCTTCGAATCCTCACTTTTCCCACTTTTTAATTAAAATGGAAATATGATTATTATAGGTAATATACACTTTGGACTTTGCTTTTTGTTAGAAGATACCCAAAGAAAAGTGATTCCCAGGATTTTCTGCTGCTAGAACTCCTAGGGCTACATGTATTAAAACTGTTTAGGTCTAAAACTCACTCTTTTGCCCATATTCCCATGAAGCAAACACCACAAGCGAAATACAGCATTCCACAGTTTTTTTGATAAGTAGGCTGTCTGTGTAATGGGTAGATATGTCAGGTCCTCCAAAGCATTAGGTGCTCTGCATAGCCTCTTTCGGTTCTGGCTGTACTTCTTTAGCTGCCTCCCATGTGAGCAGGCGGATGGAGGAGAAGCTGCTGATTGCAGGAATGTAGTGGCTGGCATCGGCTGTCTGCAGTGTCGGACTGGGGGGTCTCGGACATAAACGCGCCCATTTTACCACATAATACAGTGTGCTAAAAAAACAGAACTGTATTGTTTAGTACCAATAGCAAGGAGAGTCACATATCTGTAATCTCACACATTTGTCAGTTTAACCATATTCAAAGATCACAGGGCTAAATAGCTCCATCCATCCCAACCCCCACCACCCACATCACTAATATCCCCTCCACGTTATCCCTTTGGTCACGCACTTCACGCACCCATCTAAAATACAACAACAGAGCAAGAAAGAAAGAGTAACTACCTATCAAAGGGTCAGGTGTTCCCCTCACACTTACAATTATGGGATCACATGTACTCAGCCACTATACTAGTGCCGACATAACCGGCACAACAACCCTCCCATATAGTGACCACATAGAGGTGAGCGAGCACCAGCTCAGGTCACCATCACATTACAATATAAAAAATACCCCTGAAATCCGGGACTCACCGAGACGTCTGATGAGTGTTTGCTTCTCTTCCTCAAGAGTCATGCTTATGTCCCTTTTTTCTGCATCCTTTCACACCGCCATGATGACTTGTCCGGCCACAACTCATTCCTGCGCAGAAATTACACACAAATAACAGAATCCCACAATTTTCCAGCATCTCTTTACTATATTCCCTACCTCCTAACAAACTAACCCAGCGGGTGGAGAGCGGTACAAGCCATAACCTAGAGGCCTAGTATCCTAAGGGTTGGGGTGGGGTGGGTTGGGGTGGGAAGAGGCCCCCGGTTAGATAGGCCTATTTTAGGTAATTTAGACCCACCCCCGCCTGTATAAGTTGGAAGCTCGTCCCAGGTAGTTGTGTGGGGTACCCTAGCCACAGGTGGTTAGGTAAACAGCCACCATTAGATAAGCACCCCAGCGTTTAGGAAAAGTGATAGGCTTACAGTTAGTTGGTGGCCCCAGTTAGGTAGGCTGTAGGTAGGTGTTGGTGAGTCCCAATTAGGTTAGGGCTGAAGGTAGTGGTTCCCCCAATTAGGTAAGCTGTATGTAGTTAGTGTCCCCTTATATAATAGGCTGCAAGCAGTTAGGGCCCGCCTTTTAAGGTAGTATAACAGCGTAGGGGTCTCCCTTTAGGTAGTATATCATACCGTTTAAGGGACCCCCTTTAGGTATTAACAGGCCACTTAGTGGACCCCCCTATTAGGTAGTATACGGCACTTATGTCCTCCTTAGGTAGTATAGAAGGCAGTTAGGGGTCCTCCTTTAGGTAGATAACAGGCAGTTAGGGGTCTCCTTTAGGTACTATAACAGGCGAGATAGTGGGTCTCCTTTAGGTATTTGTTGTTTTTATTTTTTTTTTTTAGTTAGTATACAGACAGTCTAGTGGTCTCCTTTAGGTAGTATAACAGGTAGTTAGGTGGCCGTCCTTTTAGGTAGTGGGGTTGTCAGGAAGTCAGGAGGGCCCCACCTTTAGCTACTGTGTAGGTAGTCAGGGCCCCCTTTAGATAGCCAGGGCCACCCTGTAGGTATTCAGGGCCCCCTTTGTAGAGAGGGCCCCCTGTAGGTAGTCAGGGCCCCCCTTGTAGCCAAGGCCCCCCTTGTAGCCAGGGCCCCCCTTGTAGCCAGGGCCCCAATAGTAGCCAGGAGGTGCCCCTCAAGTAAGCCAGGGCCCCCATAGTAGTCAAGGGCCCCCCTAGTACCAGGGCCCCCCTAGTAGCCAGGGCTCCCCTAGTAGCCAGGGCCCCCCTTGTAGCCAGAGCCCCCATAGCTAGCCAGAGCCCCCCAGTTCATGTATCCAGGGCCTCCCCATTTATTATGAACATGGGTCCTCCTCATGAAGCTAGGGCTCCCAGTAGTAACGCAGGGCCCCTCTAGTAGCCAGAGGCCCCCCTTTATTATCAGGGTCCCCCCTTCATTAGCCAGTGCTCGCAAGTAGCCAGGGCCCCTCCGCCCCTGTTATGAAGAGCCGAGCCCCCTATTATAAGTCCAGGGTCCCCCCTCCTGAGCCAGGGCCCCCCTTTATTAGTCAGAGGTCCCCTATATTAGTCAGAGGGTCCCCCTCTTAGTAGCCCAGGGCTCCCATAGTACCATGTGCCCCCCTATAATAGTCAGGGTCCCCCTGTATGTAGCGCCCAGGGCCCCCTTTATAGTCAGGGTCCCCCTCTGAAGCAAGGGCCCTCGCCTTTCTTTGTCAGGGTCCGCCTCTTGTAGCCAGGCCCCTCTGTATGTAAGCCATGTCCCCTTTTATTAGTCAGGGTCCCCCTCATGTAGCCCAGGACCCCCATAGTAGCCCAAGCCCCCCCTTATGTAGCCAGGGCCCCCCTTATATTAGTCAGGGTCCTCCTCTTGTAGCCAGGCTCGCATCGTAGCCAGGACCACCCTCTGTATGTGAGCCAGGGCCCCCTTTATTAGTCAGGGTTCCCCCTCTGTTATCCAGGGCCCCCCAGAGTAAGCCAGGGCCCCCTAGTAGCCAGGGCCCCCTTGTATCCAGTGGCTCCCCCTAGCTAGACCAGGCCCCCCTAGTATCCAGGGCTCCATAGTAACCAGAGCCCCCCTGTATGTAGCCAGTGGCCGCCCTTTATTAGTCAGGGTCCTCACTTGTATAGCCAGGGGCTCCCATAGTAGACCAGGCCCCTCTAGGACCAGGGCCCCCTTTATTAGCAAGGGTCCCCCTTTTATTAGTCAGAGGTCCCCCTCTTGTAGCCAGGGATCCCCAAAGAAGCCAGGCCCCCCTGTAGTTAGCCAGAGCGACCCGTTTAATTAGTCAGGGGTCCCCTCTTGTAGCCAGGGCCCCCACTGTGTGTAGCCAGGCCCCGCTTTATAATTCAGTGTCCCCCACTTGTAGCCAGGGCCCCCTTTATTAGTCAGGGTCCCCCTCTTGTAGCTCAGAGCAGCCCATATAGCCAGGGTCCCCCATCTTAGTAGCCAGGACCCCCCCTTTATTAGTCAGGGTCCCCTTTATTAGTCAGGTTCCCCCGTCTTGTAGCCAGGGCTTTTCCCATAGTAGCCAGGCCCCCTTTATTAGTCAGGTGGGGTCCCCTGTATGTAGCCAGGGCCCCCCTTTTATTAGTCAGGGACCCCTCTTGTAGCCAGTGCCCCCCTGTATGTAGCTAGGTCCCCCTTATTAGTCGGTGTCCCCCTCTTGTAGCCAGGGCTCCCCATAGTAGCCAGAGCCTCCCCATGTATGTAGCCAGGGCCCCCCTTATTAGTCAGTCTCCTCCTCTTGTAGCCAGGGGGATCGCATAGTAGTCAGAAACCCCCTGTATGTATTCCAGGGCCACCCTTTATTATCAGGGTCCCCCTCTTGTGGTAGCCAGAGGCCTCCCCTTTATTAGTCAGGGTCCCCATTATTAGTCAGGGGCCCCCCCTCTGTAGCCAGGGCTCCCATAGTAGCCATGGCCCCCCTCGTATGTAGCAAGGCCACCCTTTATTAGTCAGGGTCCCCCTCTTGTAGCCAGGGCCCCCCTGTATGGAGCCAGGGCCCCCTTATTAGTCAGGGTTCCCCTCTTGTAGCCAGGGCCCCCCTTTTATTAAAGTCAGGGTCCCCCTCTTAGTAGCCAGGTGCTCCCCATAAAGCCAGGGGCCCCCCGTGTATGTAACCTCAAGGCCGCCCTTTCATATTCAGGGTCCCCCCTCGCTTTTGTAGCCAGGCCCCAACATTATAGTCAGGGAAACCCTTTATTAGTCATCGTTCCAGCCTTCTTGTAGTTAGCCAGGCGACGCCATAGTAAGAACAGGCCCCCCTGTATGTTTAGACCAGGCCCCCTTTTATTAGCCAGGGTCCCCTCTTGTAGCCAGCCCCCTGAATGTAGCCAGGGGCCCTCTTTATTAGTCAGGGTCCCCCTCTTGTAGCCAGGGCCCCCTTTATTAGTCAGGGTCCCCCTCTTGTAGCCAGGGCTCCCATAGTAGCCAGGGCCCCCCTGTATGTAGCCAGGGCCCCCTTTATTAGTCAGGGTCCCCCTCTTGTAGCCAGGGCTCCCATAGTAGCCAGGGCCCCCTGTATGTAGCCAGGGCCCCCTTTATTAGTCAGGGTACCCCTCTTGTAGCCAGGGCTCCCATAGTATCCAGGGCACCCCTGTATGTAGCCAGGGCACCCCTGTATGTAGCCAGGGGCCCCCTTTATTAGTCAGGGGCCCCCTCTTGTAGCAGGGGCCCCCCTGTATGTACCAGGGCCCCCCTTTTTTAGTCAAGGTCCCCCCTTTGTAGCCCGGCCCCCTTTCTTAGAGAGGGTCCCCCTCTTGTAGCCAGGGCCCCCTTTATTAGTCCGGGTCCCCCTCTTGTAGTCAGGGCTCCCATAGTAGCCAGGGCCCCCCTGTATGGGAGCCAAGGCCCCCTTGATTAGTCAGGGGCCCCCGCTTGTAGCCAGGGCCCCCCTGTATGTAGCCAGGGCCCCCTTTATTAGCCAGGGTCCCCCTCTTGTAGTAGGGCTCCATAGTAAGCCAGGCCCCCTGTATTGTCCCGGGCCCCCTTTATTAGTCCCGGGTCCCCCTCTTGTAGCCAGGCCCCCCTTATGTAGCCAGGGCCCCCTTTATTAGCCAGGGTCCCCCTCTTGTAGCCAGGGCCCCCCTGTATGTAAACCAGGGCCCCTTTATTAGTCAGGTCCCCCTCTTGTAGCCAGGGCCCCCCTTTATTAGTCAGGGGCCCCCTCTTGTAGCCAGGGGTCCCTTTTTAGCCAGGGCCCCCCTTGTAGCCAGGGCCCCCCTTATTACCCGGGCCCCCTTTTTAGCCAGGGCTCCCATAGTAGACAGGGCCCCCCTGTATGTAGCCAGGGCCCCCTTTATTAGTCAGGGTCCCCCTCTTTGTATGCCAGGGCCTCCCATTTGTACCCCGCCCGGGCCCCCTGTAATGTAGCCAGGGCCCCCTTTATTAGCAGGGTCCCCCTCTTGTAGCCAGGGGCCCCCCCGTATGTAGCCAGGGCCCCCTTTATTAGTCAGGGTCCCCCCCCTGTACCAGGCCCCCTTTATTAGTCAGGGGCCCCTCTTGTAGCCAGGGCTCCCTTTATTAAATCAGGCCCCCTCTTGTAGCCAGGGCCCCCCTTTTGTAGCCAGGGCCCCCCTTTTTTAGCCAGGGCCCCCTTTATTAGTCCCGGGCCCCCCTTTGAGCCAGGGCTCCCATAGTAGCCAGGGCCCCCCCTGTATGTAGCCAGGGCCCCCTTTATTAGTCAGGGTCCCCCTTTTAGCCAGGCCCCCTTTATTTTGTCAGGTCCCCCTTTATTAGTCAGTCCCCCTCTTGTACCAGGCTCCCCCTAGAGCCAGGGCCCCCCCTTTATTAGCAGGGCCACCTTTATTACCAGGCCCCCTTTGTAGCCCGGTCCCCCCTTTGTAGCCAGGCCCCCCCCCTTTGTACAGGCCCCCTTTATTAGTCAGGGTCCCCTCTTGTTAGCCAGGGCTCCCATATGTCCAGGCCCCCCTGTATGTAGCAGGGCCCCCTTTATTAGTCAGGTCCCCTCTTGTAGCCAGGGCTCCATAGTACCAGGCCCCCTGTATGTACCAGGGCCCCCTTTATTAGTCAGGGTCCCCCTCTTGTACCAGGCCCCCCTTTATTAGCCCGGGCCCCTTATTAGTCAGGGTCCCCCTCTTTTAGCCAGGCCCCCCTTTTGTAGCAAGGCCCCCCTTTGTAGCCAGGGCCCCCTTTATTGTCAGGGTCCTCCTTTTGTAGCCAGGGCCCCCCTGTATGTAGCCAGGGGCCCCCCTTTTTTAGTCAGGGTCCCCCTCTTTTGTAGCCCAAAAGGGGCCCCCTTATTATCCCGGGGTCCCCCTCTTGTAGCCAGGGGCCCCCCTTAGTAGCCAGGGCCCCCCTTTATTAGTCAGGGTCCCCCTATTGTAGCCAAGGCCGCCATTTATTTAAAAAAAAAAAAAACCCCTTTATTACTGTCCCCGGGGCCCCCCTCTTGACCGGCTCCCGTACTGGGCCCCCCGTAATGAACAGGGGCCCCCTTTATTAGCAGTAGGCCCCCTCGGCCAAGGCCCCCCAAGCCCAGCCCTCAATAGTCAGGTCGCCGCTTGTGCCGGCTCCCTGACCGGCACCCCCCGTATTTGCCAGGGGCCCCCTTTTTGGGCAGGGTCCCCCCTTGACCAGGGGGCCCCCCATGTAGCCGGCCCCGCCCCACCCCCCCCCCCCCGGCCCCCCCCCCCGCCCCCCCCCCCCCCCCCCCGGGGGGGGGGGGGGGGGGGGGGGGGGGGGGGGGGGAAGCCAGGGCCCCCTGTATGTAGCCAGGGCCCCCCTTTTTTAGTCGGGGCCCCCTCTTTTACCCAGGCCCCCCCGTTTTAGCCAGGGCCCCCTTTTATTAGTCAGGGCCCCTCTTGTAAACCAGGATCGCATATACCAAAACCCCCCTTTTGTATCCAGGCCCCCTTTTTTTAGTCAGGCCCCCCCCTTGTGCCAGGGCCCCCCTTATTACAGGGCCCCTTTATTAGTCAGGGGGCCCCCCTTTTAGCCAGGCTCCTATAGTACCAGGGCCCCCCTGTATGTACCGGGCCCCCTTTTTAGTCGGGGCCCCCTTTTTTACCAGGGGCCCCCCTGTAAAAGTAGCCAGGGCCTCCTTTATTAGTCAGGGGCCCCCCCCTTGTACCAGGCCCCCTTATTTTCGGGCCCCCTCTTGTAGCCCGGGCCCCATAGAGCCAGGGCCCCCCTTAGTACCCAGGGCCCCCTTTATTATCAGGGGCCCCCCCTTTTAGCCAAGGCCCCCACTTTATTATCAGGAACCCTTTATTTTCGGTTTCCACCTTGTGCCAGGGCCCCATAGTAGAACAGGGCCCCCCGTATGAGCCAAGGGGGCCCCCTTTTTTAGCCAGGGGCCCCCCTTGAGCCAGGGGGCCCCCCGTATGTAGCCCGGGCCCCTTTATTACGGGTCCCCCTCTTGTGCCAGGGCCCCCTTTATTTCAGGGGCCCCCTTTTTAGCCAGGGCCCCCTATAGCCAGGCCCCCCTGTATGTTCCAGGGCCCCATTTTTTTGTAGGGTCCCCCCCCCTTGAAAACAGGGGTCCCATATACCGGGCCCCTCTTTTTTTGCCAGGGGGCCCCCTTTTTTAGTCAGGGTCCCCCTTTGAGCCAGGCTCCCATATAGCCAGGGCACCCCTTATTAGCCAGGGCACCCCCCGTATGAAACCCCAGGGGCCCCCTTTATTATCCCCGGGGCCCCCTCTTGTAGCCAGGGCCCCCCCTGTAAGTAGCCAGGGCCCCCTTTATTACAGGGGCCCCCCCTTTTACCAGGGCCCCCCTTATTAGTCAGGTCCCCCCCTTGAGCCAGGGCCCCCCCTTTATTAGTCAGGGTCCCCCTCTTTTATCGGGCTCCCATAGTACCAGGGCCCCCCTGATGTAGCCGGGCCCCCTTTATTAGTCGGGGCCCCCTCTTTCCAGGGCCCCCCTGTAGTACCAGGGCCCCCTTTATTACCAGGGTCCCCCTCTTTTAGTCAGGGCTCCCCTAGTAGGGCCAGGGCCCCCCCTTTTGTGCCCGGGCCCCCTTTTTTAAATTCAGGGGCCCCCCTTTTAGCCAGGGCCCCCTTATTAGCCCGGCCCCCTTATTAGCCAGGGTCCCCCCTTGTACCAGGGCCCCCCTGTAAATTTCCAGGGCCCTCTTTATTAGTCCCGGGGCCCCCTATTTTAGCCTGGGCCCCCTTTATTAGCAGGGGCCCCCCTTTTAGCCAGGGGCCCCTTTTTTAGCAGGGCCCCCTTTGTACCAGGGCCCCCCATTACCCGGGCCCCCCCTTTTGCCAGGGGGTCCCATAGTAGCCAGGGCCCCCCTTATGTACCAGGGCCCCCTTTTTTATCAGGTCCCCCTTGTACCCGGGCCCCCCAAAAAGATCCCCCATTTGCAACCCCTTTGTAGCCAGGGGCCCCCCCGAAGTACCCCGGGCCCCCTTTATTAGCCGGGGCCCCCTCTTGTAGCCAGGCCCCCCCCGTATTTTCCGGGCCCCTTTATTATCGGGGCCCCCTCTTTTACCAGGGCCCCTTTAAATTAGTCGGTCCCCCTCTTTGAGCCAGGGCTCCCTTTTTTATCAGGGTCCCCCCTTTTTAGCCCGGGCCCCCCGGGAGCCAGGGCCCCCCTTTTTTAGCCAGGGGCCCCCCTTTTTTTTGTCAGGGCCCCCTCTTGTAGCCCCGGGCCCCTAGTAGCCAGGGCCCCCCTTATTAGCCAGGCCCCCCCTTTTTAGTAGGGTCCCCATTTGACCAGGCCCCCTTTTATTAGCGGGCCCCCCCTTTTTTATAGTCCCCCCTTGTAAGGGCCCCAAAAAAGGGCCCCCCCCGTATGAGGCAGGGCCCCCTTTTTTACCAGGGGCCCCCCTTGACCAGGCCCCCTGTATTACCAGGGGCCCCCTTTATTTGTCAGGGTCCCCCTCTTGTGCAGGGCCCCCTTTATTAGTCAGGGGCCCCCTCTTGTCCAGGGCCCCATATGCCAGGGGGCCCCCCGAGTAGCCAGGGCCCCCTTTATTAGCAGGGCCCCCTCTTTTACCAGGGGCCCCCTAGTACCAGGCCCCTGTATTTACCAGGGCCCCCTTTATTTGTCAGGTCCCCCTCTTGAGCCAGGGCCCCCCTTTTACCAGGGCCCCCTTTATTAGCCCGGGCCCCCCTTTACCGGGCCCCCCCTTTTAACAGGGCCCCCTTTGTACCAGGGCCCCCTTTATTAGTCAGGTCCCTCTTGTAGCCAGGGCTCCCATAGTAGCCAGGGCCCCCCTGTATGTAGCCAGGGCCCCCTTTATTAGTCAAGGTCCCCCTCTTGTAGCCAGGGCTCCCATAGTAGCCAGGGCCCCCCTGTATGTAGCCAGGGCCCCCTTTATTAGTCAGGGTCCCCCTCTTGTAGCCAGGGCCCCCCTGTATGTAGCCAGGGCCCCTTTATTAGTCAGGGTCCTTCTCTTGTAGCCAGGGCCAGCCTATAGGTAGTTTAAAAAAAAAAAAACAACAAACAGCCACTTACCTGAGCCTCGCTCCCACCAGGTCCCGGCCGCTCTGAGCTCCCCGCCGGCTCCGTACTGCCGCCCTGCATAGGCGGCGCGGTGAAGTGACTTCACCGCGCCGCCTACATTAGCAGTAGGGGCCGGCGCCTGGCAGGCTGAAGGCCTAAAGCCTTCAGCCTGCCAAGGAGATCAGCGTAGCGCAGCGCTAGTGGCGCTGTGCTCCGCTGACACTGCGCATCCCCGCGAGTCGGGGACAGTAGACCCCAACTCCCGGCCCGGTCTCTGGGCGCTCGGGACGGCAGGTCCCGGGCGTTCAGGACCGGAATGCGCGGCTGGGCCCCGGGGAGCGACGGCACTTGCCTCCGGGGCCCCCAGCGGCTCAGGGGCCCCCCGGGGGGGATCCTGTTATGGGTGGAATGTCATCAACCTGGAGGTGAATATTGGTAGACTCCTCAAGCATGGAAGTATCACATGTATCACAGTGTGCCATCAACTAACCATTCTTCTTAGGTCCTCTCTGCATGGATCACTTTTAAGTATATTATCAGGCCCAGGAGGAAACCAAAGCTTCAAGGACACTACAAATGTTTTAGTTCAGAACAGAAGTGAGTCTGCAGTTTGCCTTGATTTGGTCTTAAGACGGAAAGAGGAAATGTAATAAATTAACTGCATATAGATTTTATATCAAATATTAATAAATGTTGTTCAGTAATGCATATTTTGTTTTGTTTGTGAATCTTAAATGGTAACTTATAGTTTAAACTCATCCCTGACTTGTCATTATAGTATTTCATGTACTTTATTCATATATATACAGTATATCCCTGACATATTCTCCACTGCTGTACAGATTGTCGTCACTTTGGTCCTTGTCTCCATTGGGGCTCACAATCTAAATTGTAAATTAACCTATCACTATTTTTTTTATATATAAAATGTTGGAGGAAACCTACTCAAACACGGGAGAACCTACAGACCCCAAAGTTGCCAGGCAACCATGCTAACAACCAAGCCAACGTGATGCCCCAGTATATCATGGGCCTTTTATGTACCGTGTTTTTCCAAAAATAAGCCCTCCCCCAAAAATAAGCCATAGCCATTTTTTGGAAATGAAAATAATATAAGACCCTGTCTATTCTGTGAATATGATCAGATGAGCATTGCCACCCTCCAGCACACTTCATTGTACAAAGCTAGGACTCCTCTGGATTGCCGACCCATGATGCCTATATGTCAGTATATTAATAGAGACAAGAGAAAATATTTAAAGTGAACCTGTCAGCTGTTTAATGCTTCCATTGACATAAAAGTAAGTGAACCTTTGGGAATGAGCTAGATTTCTGCTAATTACTAATGAATTGTGGTCTAACTATGTCTGACTATGTACCATCAGGGTACTGTGAAAAAGGTAAGCTAGCACATTAAGCATATATGATTGTGAAACAGAACAAACGTAGTCCAAAAAAGACAATACTTGCTCTACGGTCTTTTAGGACTTCACCACAGTGTACATCGAGAAACCTTTTTCACAGTATCCCAATAGATACCAGCAACGAAGGGACAAAACATTTTGTGAATGGGGCCTAAGTCACAATTACAGACAAGTACAGACGTGTGTCTAAACTGATAGCAAACAATCAGTTGTACACTTCGTGTCTTGTATAGTGCACATTGAGTGAAAATCCACAATGTCAGGAAAAGAACTGAACCTTCAAATTAAATAATCTGAACCCCCCACCAAAGTTTTCCAGTAATTTTGGACTAATGTGTTTCAGTTTATTAATATTTCTTGGATGCCTTGCACACATTTCACTGTGGGAAGAACAACTGCAAGTACAAGAGAGAGTATAACTAAAATCTAGAAATACTGTAAGCAGTCGATTACTATTGATTTCAGTAGCATGATTCAGCTATCTGAAGAGCTTTCCTTTCCAAGTGATTTCCGAAAAATACAAAAACGGCATGTAAGAAACAGGCTGATATGAGGCATATTTTGATTTATATAACTATAGCTGAACGGCTCTGCTGAGAAAACAAGTTTTCTAAAATGTAAGAAACTAATATAAATGTTTCAGTCTAGAAATCTAAATACAATGCAGAACGAAAATAATGCTGTAAAAGTAACAAACCTGCTGACCAAGGCTTAGAAAATCATTGCTGCATGTACAGCAGAGCTGTCTGTCGTATGTTAGCTGTAGACCTAGTCCTTTGATTTAAGTTCATTTCAAACCTTCTAAACATACAGTGAAGGAAATAATTATTTGATCCCTTGCTGATTGTGTATGTTTGCCCACTGACAAAGACATGAACAGTCTATAATTTTAAGGGAAGGTTACTTTTAACATTGAGCAATAGAATATCAAAAATAAAATCCAGAAAATCACATTGTATAAATTACATAAATTTATTTGCATTTTGCAGTGAGAAATAAGTATTTGATCCCTCTGGCAAACAAGACTTAATACTTGGTGGCAAAACACTTGTTGGCAAGCACAGCAGTCAGACGTTTTTTTGCAGCTGATGATGAGGTTTGCGCACATGTCAGGAAGAATTTTGGTCAACTCCTCTTTGCAGATCACCTCTAAATCACTAAGATTTTGAGACTGTCGCTTGGAAACTCAGAGCTTCAACTCCCTCCATAAGTTTTCTATAAGATCAGGGTCTGGAGACTGGCTAGGCCACTCCATGACTTTAATGTGCTTCTTTTTGAGCCACTCCTCTGTTGCCTTGGCTGCATGTTGTGGGTCATTGTCTTGCTGCAAGACCCAACCACAACACATTTTTAATGTCCTGGTGGAGGGAAGGAGGTTGTCACTCAGGATTTTATGGTACATGGCTCCATCCATTCTCCCATTGATGTGGTGAAGTAGTCCTGTGCCCTTAGCAGAGAAACACCCCCAAAACATAATGTTTCCACCTCCATGCTTGACAGTGGGGACGGTGTTCTTTGAGTCATAGGCAGCATTTCTCTTCCTCCAAACACAGCGAGCTCAATTTTTGTCTCATCTGACCACAGCACCTTCTCCCAATCACTCACAGAATCATCCAGGTGTTTATTGGCAAACTTCAGACTGGCCTGCACATGTGCCTACTTGAGCAGGGGGACCTTGCGGGCACTGCAGGATTTTAAACCATTATGGCATAATTTGTTACCAATGGTTTTCTTGGTGAATGTGGTCCCAGCTGCCTTGAGATCATTAGCATGTTTCCCCCATGTAGTTTCAGGCTGATCTCTCACCTTCCTCATGATCAAGGATACCCCACGAGATGAGATTTTGCATGATGCTCTAGATGGATGTCATTTAACAATCATTTTGTATTTCTTCCATTTTCTTATTGTTGCACCAATAGTTGCCTCCTTCTCACCCAACTTCATACTTATGGTTTTGTAGCCCATTCCAGCTTTGTGCAGGTCTTGTCCCTAACATCCTTAGAAAGCTCTTTGGTCTTGCCCACATTGTAGAGGTTAGAGTCTGACTGATTAATTAAGTCTGTGGACAGGAATCTTTTATAAAGGTGACTATTTAAGACAGCTGTCTTTAATGCAGGTAGCAAGTTGATTAGGAGCTAGACTGGTCTGTAGGAGCCAGAACTCTTAATGGTTGGTAGGGGATCAAATACTTATTTTTCTCATCAAAATGCAAATTAATTTATATAATTTATACAATGTGATTTTCTGGATTTTATTTTGGATATTCTATCTCTCAATGTTAAATTTATCCTACCCTTAAAATTATAGACTGTTCATGTATTTGTCAGTGTGCAAACTTACGCAATCAGCAAGGGATCAAATAATTATTTCCTTCACTGTATTAGGCCTGGTTCACATCTGCATCAAAGGTTCAGTTCAGAAACCTCTGTTGCAGAGGTGAAAACAGACACCAAGGGATCTGTTTAACAATGGAGACCAACGGCGCCTGAAGGATCCTATTAAATTGGGACCTCCAAGCCTTAAAGGGAACCTGTCAGGTGGTTTATGCTACCCTGACAGGCACTTAATTTGACATTTTCCCTCCAAGAACATACAGTAGTTTTACAGGACAGGTTCCACTCAGAACTGACATCGCCGTGGTCAGCCAAAGAAGTTACACAAGAGTACACAAGCTCAGCATCATATCCAGAGATTTTCTTATCAAGATAGATGTATGAGTGCTGCCAGCATTGCTGCAGAGGTTAAATGGGAAGTCAGGTAGGCAGAGCATCCACTCTGAGAAGGGTGTCCCTGCACTCAAACCTCTTCCTGAAATATACCCTAGTAAACAAGTGACAAAAGACAGAAGATAAATGGAAGACACATGGGAAACAGACACAAGCAGACAATAAATAGAGAATATTCAGACAGGCCAGGGTCAAACCAGAAGTATGCGTAGTACTGAGGGACAAGATGAGAGAGTAACTAGGAAGACAGCAGAGCAAAAACCAACAGGTAGAACACAAGAAGCAATCACCAGCAAGGCCAGGCTGACAGAAAGAGGTTTTAATACCCCTCCCCAGCCAGGGAGTGGCTCAAGTGCTTAACCCATAAAGCGCTAAACTGTACCCTGGTGAACGCTGCAGCAAAATGCTTAAAGGGCCAGTAGCGCAGTCCTGACAGTACCCCCTATTTTACGAGGGCCACTTTACCCTTAGTTCCATCTGAGGAAATTTTTTGTGAAATTCCTTCACTAATCAATTGACATGGATCGAGGAGGCAGGCTCCCAAGTGCGCTCCTCTGGTCCATACCCTCTCCGATAAACAAGATAGTGAAGAGCATTTCTGACTGTTCAGGAATCCACTATATGCTTCACTTCGAACTCTAGATCCCCCTATACCTGAGTACTTTTTTAGCAACAATTTGTGGAACACATTATGGATCCGGAAAGTCTGCGGGAGACAGAGACGAAAAGTGACTGGATTGATAATCTGTAGAATAGAGTAGAGAACAATATTTTTGGAAGCCAGCATACGAAAGGGAGTCTTAAGTCTCATATTTTAGGTGGCAAGCCAAACTTTATCCACTACAGCAAACCCAGGCCCTGCAGCATGGCTCTCATCGGCGTTCTTTTTATGTATGGACTGGGATTTCCTCAGGTTCAACTAAACCTGTGACCAGACTGTGCACAGTTTTTCTGATTCAATCTCTACCTCGGGTTTATCATAGGCAGACAAAGAGAGAGAACCAGAGCGTGGATGAAAGCCATAATTACAGAAAAATTGACGCATGATGACAGTTATTGATGGCAAACTCTGCCAAGAAAAGGTAAGAAAGGGGAATAATTCTTCTTGGGGAGAGCACCATATAGGTGTGTGGAGTTTTGAGATTGCCTTTTGCCCTCAACTAAGCATCTGCATTTCACAAGGAATTATGGGGAAGGATCTGAGCGCCCTTATTGGATGTAACAAATCCTCAATTTGCTTCTGACTGACTGAATCTTTAAGAACCAAAAGTGATATTAGCCAAGCCAGTATCTTTGAGTGGCTCAGAAAGGGGAATATCTCTCCCTGGGGAGAGCAGTAATCCAGTCTGACTGATTATCAGCACAATAACACCTAAGGTACTGTTCCAGAGTCTGATTGAACCGTTCAGTCAGACTCAGGGTGAAAAGCCGAGGAAAATGATAACTGAATTCCAAGTTTCGTACAAAAAGCTCTCCAAAACTTATCAGCAAACTGTACTCCCCTGTCAGAAACAATATTTTCAGGAATCCCGTGAAGATGAACTACTTGATCAATAAAGAGTTGTGACAAAAGTTTAGCGCTCAGAAGCTGAAACAGGGGCACAAAATGACACATCTTACTGAAACGGTCAACAGTTACCCAAATTACAGTGTTTCCCTCAGTGAGTGGTAAATCAGTGATAAAGTCCATGGACAAATGTGACCAGGGTCTTTGAGGAATGGATAAAGGAAGAAATTCCTCCATAGGACGAACACGAGGGACCTTACTTCAAGCACACGTCTCACAGATGGACACATAAGTGGAGATATCACAGAGCATAGACGGCCACCAGTAAGAAAGGGCAACTAGACTCTTAGGGTGACATGTCCGAAAATAGACCCTGGCACGCTAGTTTTAAGGCACATTAAATCAGTGTAAAATGTGCCTGAATGAACAAACCTGTCAAAAATTTGGCGTGTGGTCTACTTTGCATTGTAAAATTGATGTGCCTATCTAGGTACATTGCATAATTTAGGCACATAGCATATCATTGCTAACTTATTTAATGCACCTACTTTAGGCACATTAAAACATTGTTCCTTTTTGTAGGGACTTAATTGGGGAGTTTTTGCTATCTGCTTACTACTATGTAGGTTCCTGATACATGGCGGTATTATTTATACCTTCAATTATTGCTACTTATGCTGGTGTTTTAGTTGATTGTCATTAGGTGGTGGGGCGCCATCTCATTTTGCTTTGGTGTCCTATGAATTCTGGTTTTTCCCCGGGCCCTTAAAGGGAACCTGTCACATAGGTTGTGCCCCCCTTGCTGAGGGCAGCACAAGCTAGTGTCAGACCTGCTATTTCCAGCGCTGTGTCCCTTATTCTGTAAGATGCTGCAGTTTAGAGCATTTACCCCTTCTAACATCTTATTCATGAGCAGGTGTAAGCTACTCCACCATCCAAAGGCTATCCCGCCACTTAACAGTTATTCACATGTTTCTACACCTATTCAAAGTAATAGGTTATATCAGTTTGAGGTGGGCGGGCTAGCCTCAGGTGGGCATGGTTTGAAAAAAAACCTGACACTCTGAAAGGACTCTTCGAATGAATTACTTCTGGCTGAAAACCTGCAGAGTTTGAGCATTAAATACACGAAAACTCCAGCATCATACAGAATAAAGGACACAGCACTGGAAACAGCAGTCTGACACTAGCTGTTCATGTCCTCAGACAAGAGGGCATAAACTATGTGACAGGTTCTCTTTAATTATAGCATACAATATCCCTGCCAATCAACCAAAGCTAGTTGCCTTTTCCAATAATACTAATTTGGGTTTGATTTTATTGCCATCTAAATAATTTTTAGGAGCTCACTTTGAGTGGTAAAAGTGGTGACATCATTAGAACATTTAGGGTGCTTTCACACAGTGCGTTTTTTGCGCGTTTTTTTCATGTGTTTTTGTGCAGGAAGGCACAGCAATTAATGCTGTACATTGCTGCACAAAAATCACAACAAAAATTGGGGTAAAATTGTGATTTTTGCCTTTTTTTGTGCAGCAATGTACAGCATTAATTGCTGTGCCTTCCTGCACAAAAAAACGCATCCAAAACGTACCAAAAACGCATTGCGTGAAAGCACCCTTACTCATCAGAAACATACTGCTGGCAATACAATTTTACATGCCAGATCCTGTCACCCTCTGCGTATCATACAAAACATTCTCCTAGTGAAAATTTTATGAACACGTTGTAACCGCAAAATGTGAAAAGGATTTTTTTCATAAAGTTGGTAAAATTTTTGTAAAAAGCACTCCAATTCTTTGGGGCATGTTCACAGCTCAATGGCTGGACTAAACTGACCCCAGAAGCTGGCAACTCTGGCCTTTATGCTAACTGGGAAAAAATTAACAGGCTTCAGCTATTGCTTGAGCAAAACTCACATACCCCCCACTGCTAGTGGAACAATTAGAGTGATAAACTGCATACCAAAACTTGAACACCTGTTCACACACAACATCAGACAAAAGCGCCGCAGTATAAATGCATATGGAAAGATTACACAAAATGCAAAAATACAATAAAACAACCACTTACACACTCTCACACTGCAATGAGGGGGGTGGTTGCTGGTACTACAATTGCATATAATAAGGCGATACAGAAGGGTGCCATACAATTTTTGTAGTAGGCTAAAATGTCAAAAATGTCTCAATGGTCCTTAGATAGAGCAAAGAATATAGCTCTGAATACAGATCGTCAGCAATTGGTGTGCTCTTAAAACGTAAAAACAAAAAATGTTTGACCACCTTTGCAACTTCTTATTCTGAGAATATCCAGAAATAGTTAACATTGTTAAAGAGCAAATTCCACTTCTCAGCTTAGATCCACTTCTTAAACACGTATTTGATTCTGGTTAATGGTGTGTAGCAAAGAAAGTGCCGACTTTAGGTCAAATACCTCCTCTAAGTCTTTAATCAATCAATTAATCTTCTACACATAATGTGTGGCTTAAATATCATGAGTGTATACATACAGTCACAACAAATCCATTTGTTATACCTTATTGGCACTTTCCACTGACTCAGATACTACTCCACTAAATCAGATACCACTGGAGCAGAAATCAATATATCAATTGTAATACATGTTACATTATATATTTCATTTCATGTACTATATGCAAGGTGCAGTATGTTGGCTATACAAAATGAAAAGAACAGATCTGTAGGCACATTTCAGATCTTGGCCCTTTGGGATCATAGATAGTTTCTAGTCTCTGCAGTTTTACACTGAGAATTTGAACATAATATGAGTGATACTACAACTTTAAAATTATTCTTAAAGGAATACTGCCATCAGTTAGGAGTATTTTTATTAAAACCAATATTCCTGGAAAACTATTCTTTTTATAATTTTTGGGTAATATTTTTCTTTTTGGTAGTCCTATGCAATTAAAAATTAGATATAAAGGCTGACATGTATGAACGGGGCTGCACCAAAATTCTGTCCTCAAAAAGCTGTAGTAGACCAGTTCTATAGATGTATGAACAGGCGTACTCCAAACTTTAGTTTGGGGGTGTTGTGGGGGCGAGACCAAGTTAAAGGTGGTGCCTGAGCCTGAGTTGTTGATTGGGCAACTATACTGGCGGCTTGTATGGTAGAACTGCTGAAGAACAGGTTCAGACAATCTGGCGCATTCTATACTACCTTAAAGGGTTTCCTCACTACGAAGATTATAGTTGAAATGTGGGCGACCAAAAATCTAAGGATGTACGTCCCTTGGTTACTATTGGCAAAGTGCTACGTTTTAAGAGACGGGGCTGGTTTAACATGTGCATAGCCAACAGTGTTTGTTTACTGGTCAGGGAAGCATTCTGTCCTGCCCAGGTCGTGCACATGCCAAAGGTAATGGCAGTTAAGAGGAGGGGCAGGGATGTTGTGTATTTTGCAGGCAAGAGGAGCAAGCCAAGTGAAGATGATACAATCTACACAACCCCCCTGCATGTTTCCTCTCACTGCTATCTCTTCCTTGCCTGCCAATACACACATCCCTGGCCGCTCCTCTTAACTGCCTTACCTTTGCATAGTGCACGACCTTGGGCAGACAGAATGCTTCCCTGACCAGTTAAACAAACACTGTTGCTTAAGCACATGTAAACCATCCCGTTCTCTAAAACCGTAGCACTTTGCCAATAGTAACCAAGGATGTACATCCTAGATTTTTGGTCCCCACAATTTTCCAACTATGATCTTCATAGTGAGACACCCCTTTAAAGTGATTTAAGTGGTCTATCAGCGTCAGAATTCATACATGTCACTCAAAATGTTGTTCTTCTATAGCCATGAGAGAAAACTTTTGTTTGAATGGCAGTCTAATCTCCCTTTACTTCAGCTGCTACTTAACTCTACATAGTTTCATTACAAATAGTAGATAATGACATAATGATTTCTCTAATGTTCTCTTTACAGAGATAGATAAGATTAGACTAAACCATGAGCAATACATGAAAAACAGTAGGGTAATCTTTTTCAGGACACGGGGATGGGGGCCTTCACAGTTATAATAATAAAAATAATCTTTATTTATATATAGTGCCAACATATTCCGCAGCACTTTACAAATTTGAGGGTAAACATACAGACATTACACATTAAAAGTACTTAAAGATAAGACACAAGGTGTGAGGGCCCTGCTCTTGAGAGCTTACAATCTATTAGGGTGTATGGGTGAAACAAAATGGCATCTGGCTATTGCTGATAATATTTACACTTCTCAGACCAGAGCCAACCATAAAGCGATACTGTCACTGCTGTGCTATCAGAGCTCACAGAAGGGAAGTCAGGGAAATTCATGTACATAGGGGAACTTTAAAAAAATTATATTAAAAAATAACCTCCCAATTAAAAAAAACAAACCTATAATGTTCTTTTTAAATATATGAAAAGAAAAATTTTTGAGGTATAGCCCCAAAATAAAAAAACCTTTTAGAATTCTGGATACTCATATACCAAAGGTCTTAAATCACCAGCAAGATGTCAAATACATTAAATGTTTTTAAATTTATATTTAATATATAAAAAATTTTAATATTATATATATATATATATTTTAAATATATAATTTTTTTTTTTTTTTTTTTTCGGGGATTGTAGCTATGACTGAGGGTCTAAAAATGCGTAAGCTCCTTCAGTTAAATATGTTTTGGGAATCTACATAAAAAAATTTGAATTTTATTTTATGGGACGCTGGATATTTTTTTATTTTTGACCTTGATTGCAGGCTAAGACACCCGCATCCATACCCCCTTATCTACGGGGGCTAAGTTGGGGTTTTTAGATTTTTTATTTTTTTTTAAAATTTAAAATTTTTTTATTAGCTTTTTCAATAAAAAATACAGGTCATGAATGGGAAAGCAATGAATCAAGTATTAATGATAAGGCCAGTGGATCCTGACCTTAAAAATCAGACCAAAACAAAAATTGAGTGTGTTTTCTGAGAGAAATTCCAGACCATTGTCTTTTTGGGGACCCAAAATTCTCTATAGTAACAAAAAAAACGATAAAAAAAGAAAAAATAGAGGAAAAAAGGAAGAGAAAAAAAAAAAAAGAAAGGGGGGGAGAGGGTGGTAAGGGGGAAGGAAGCCCCCCATCCTGCATGTTCGGGCAGGGCCCATAAGGGACCCGGGGCATATAGTGCCTTGGAAAAAGAGGGGAAAGGGGGAGGAAAAGGTCCCCCCAACCCCTTTAACACCAAGGGTCAAGGGCCCATCAATATTATTGTTTAAAAAAATTTGAATTCAGGGGAATCCCTGTACAGAATCCACGTATTCCATGTGGAAAGGAATTTCGTCATACTCTCGGGGCTCTGCGCTATAGTTCCTCCATGCGGTGGGTCATAGCTGTCTCTTCAACCCATTCCGTCACGGAAGGAGGGGTGGTCTGTTTCCACTTGCGCAAAATCACTGTTTTTTGCTGCTTGAGGAGATGCTTAGTTAGAGATTTTTTATATACCCCCAGTGTGGCGTGGAATATGTACAGCAACGTGGCTTCTGGAGTATTCGGGATAGAGGTGGCTGTGCAATCGTAAATGGCTCGGAGAACAATTTTCCAAAACCATTGTAAGACCTCACATCCCCACCATATATGGGCCATTGTCCCCCTATCTTTAATACATATCCAACAGGTGTCAGGGGTACTAGGAAACCACTTATGAAGTAGGGCTGGTACCCTGTACCAATGGGATCAGATCTTGTAATTTGTTTCCTGGACTTTGCAGGCAATAGCAGCTTTATGTATCAGGACAAAACATGTCCTCCAATGATCTGCCGTAAACGACTTCTGAAGTTTCCTTTCCCAAGCTATACAGTAAGAAGGGAGGGAGAAGTCTGCCGGAGAGAGAAGCAATTTATAAATCAAAGAAATGAGGTGTCTAGGTGTCAACGGTTGTATACACAATTTCTCAAAAGTGGTCATTTCTCTATGAAAATTGTTTTTTTTAACAACAGAGTAAAAGAAGTGTTGGAGCTGTATGTATTCGTAGTGGTTTTTAGAAGTAGGAGGTTGATCTCTCAGCAGCAATACCAATGGTCGGAGAACACCCTTATTGTGAATATCTCTTATCCACAAGGTTGAAGTTTTAGATCTACCCAAGAAAGTAGTACCAGATTTCCCTGCGGGAATAAATGATTGTCTGTGATGGGAAACAGTGGGCCTTTGAGATCCAACAGGGTCTCAGAGGGTCTGGGCTTCTTTATCACTGCCATAGTACGGGCCACAGTGAATGACAGTTGTCCTGTATCAGAGAATGTGAGGTCCGTGGCCCAAGGGAGGGAGGCCGGCCAGAGAGAATGGGCACAGCATTTGTGCAAAATGAACCCAGAGCTTGATATTTGAGTCATGAATTAAGTCCAGAAATCTGGTGTAAGCCGTGGCTAAGTAATAAAGCCGACAATCAGGGAGGCCCACTCCACCTGCATCCTTGGGACGGGACAGGAGCTCCCTACGGATTCTTGGGCGGCGAGCATGCCAGATAAATTCGTTGAAGCATCGCTGGATTCTGGTCTAAAACGATGCCGGGATGATAAATGGAATTGTTTGGAGTAGGTAAAGCAGTTTTGGGAGGATGGACATCTTCAATATTTTCATCCTACCAAACCAAGAGAAGTCCTTCCGGTTCCAGCCTCCAAGCAACAAAGAAATTTTTGTGAGTAGAGAGATAAAATTGGCCTCAAACAATTGAGAAGGGTCCGCTGGAATCTGGGTTTCTAAATACGAGATACCCTTTGTAGGCCACGAAAAGGGGAAGTTGCATCCGATGGAGTCCACCATTGCAGGGTCCAGAGAGACATTCAAAGCCTCGGACTTCGAGTAATTAATTTTATAGTTGGACCACTGGCTGAAACGGGCCAGTTCCGACATCAAGGAGGGAAGCGAAACATGAGGCTCCCGCAGGTAGATCAAGAGATCATCAGCAAATGCTGAACATTTGAATTCATGATCCCCTATACAAATTCCCTTGATGTCCGGATTGGATCTAATGGACTCCATCAGATGCTCCATAACGAGCAGATATAATAAGGGAGACAATGGGCACCCTTGTCTAATACCATTCCGAATTTCAAAGGGCTCTGAAAGTGACCCATTTATTTTAACCTTAGCTGATGGGTTTTGATATAGCGCCATAATTTTAGCTGTGAAGCATACACCTAACCCAATATGACTCGGGGTACAAGTAAGAGATTCCCATGAGATAATGTCCAAAGCCTTTTTGGCATCCAAAGACAGGACCATCAAGGGAATCCTCTTGGAGCATGCAAATTGAATCAGGTCCAGGTCTTCAACGTGTTGTCCCGGGCCTCCCTTCCCGGCACAAAACCCACCTGGTCTGGATGTATCAACGTGGGCAAGTGCGCGTTTAGGCGGTTAGCCAAAAGTTTAGCAAAAATTGTCAAGTCTACATTTTAAAGGGATATGGGTCTGTAGCTTCCGCAGGCCTGAGGGTCCTTGCCGGGTTTGGGGATCACTGCAATATGTGCTCTCGTGCAGACAGGTGGGAAGGACGATGTGGGTGAAATGGTGTTAAAGGCCTGTAGCATTATTGGGTTGAGGAATGGTGCCAATGCCTTGTAAAAATTAGTGGTGAAGCCATTTGGGCTAGGGCTTTTCCCTCCCGGAACATCTTTTATAACTGCAGCGAGCTCCTCGCTAGAGAAGGGATCCTCCATTTGTAGAGATGCCTCTAATGACAAGGCCCGAACAGATGTGGCAGGGAGCGATGCTGGGGATGGGAGGATGGGGGGGGGGGGGGGTGCTAGTAGGCAACTGGTAAAGTTTGGAGTAGAAAGAGTGGAATTAATTTACTATTTCTCCCGTGGTGTGCACGATACCTCCTGAATTTGTCTTAATACTTAGAATAAAGGAAGCTGACAATTGGTACCTTGAGGCTCTAGCCAGTAAATATCCACTTTTATTTCCATATTCATACAATTTTCTACGATGGAGTTGCACGAGTTTGCCTCAGGAGGATTCAAAGAGTCGACGGACCTCCAGTCTCGCCACTAATAGGTCCTTTAGCACAGGGGTAGACAGGGCCTGTTTGTGTAAGAGTTCCAGGGAGGCTACTTTTTGAAGGGCTGCTGCAATGGAGGAAGTGCGAGCCTTTTTTAGTCGACTGCCATGTTTAATTAGGGTGCCTCTGAGTACGCATTTTAAGGCTTCCCATTGCACCATGTGGGCGGTAGAATCTCCTTCATGGTCAGAGACAAAGGGCGACATGTATCAAGCTCGTGGCATCGGAGCGCACGTTTTTGCCCGATTTAAAGTGAAAGCTGCGCCTCATTTATGTCGGCACCTGAAGTGCGCTCATACATGCGGTGTAAAGTTCCCTGCGCCTCGGCAGTGTGTGAGGTGCAGTGCGGGACTTAGGCGCAGAAGGAATGCGCCTAACATGTCTTTTGAATCGGGCGACAGGCGGGAATTCAGCGAAAATGCATTAAGCATGTTAGTGAATCAGAAAAATAGTGGTCTTTCAAATGAATGAATGAATAAAGAGAAATATTGAATTGGTATAAAATCGATTTCAATGTCTGCAAAAATATGAATGATAAAAATTAAAGCAAATATATATCAGATCTCTAAAGAAACACATATCACCTCAAAAAGGTTTTTAAAATAGGGTGAGAATGCCACTAATTTTACATCAAATAAGCCAATGCAGATGTTCTCCAGGTGTTGCCCAGGTGTTACCCAGATGTTGCCCAGATATTGGCCAGATATTGACCAGATGTTGCCCAGGTGTTTTCAGATATTGGCCAGATGTTGCCCAAATGATTTTTTTTTTTTGTCAAAAAATGTCTTTGTTCTTCTTTCACCTTGTATTACATTTTGCATCTACAAACAAGAGGGCCCGCACAGCGGGTGTTTTCTGGGGCCCTGTTGGTCCCCCCAAGGGAGGTTTTCTGTGTTCTATGTTTCTATGTTCTATGTTTGTTTTCGTCCGCAATTACGTTTCCGGGTTTCTATAGGAATCCTTTTTAACTAATAGTTCTTTATTTTTTGGCACATTTGGTTTATTTTTTTAGGGCGTAAAATTTCGGAGTAAAAACGTTTAGAACCCAAGCCCAGGGGGAAAATAGAAAGCTGCTTTGGGGGGCCACAGATCCCAGCCAAACACCAGCGCTTTGCTTGGCCCCTTGCTGTTTAAAACTAAAAAATTTTTTTAAATAAAAGGGAAAGAAGAAAAAGAAATTTTTTTCAAAATAAAAAAAATAATTAAATTTTGGGGCCAAAACCCTGGGCAAACCCTTCTGGGGCCCAAAATTTTGGGAAAAACCTGGGCAAATCTACATTGGCTTAGGGGGATGTTTTTAAAAAATTTGGGGAATTTTTATGGACTTTGTAAAAACCTTTGGTAGTGGATATATATTTTCTTTTAAGCTTTTTAAAATATTTTGGGCTTTTATGTTAATGTAAAAAATTTTTTTAGTAATTGGTTTTAATTTTCCCGCAATTGGGGTAAGGGTTTTTTATTAACTTTAAATTTATTTGAAGGGCCAATTTCCTTTTAAATTTTTCAAACTTTTGTAAAGTATCCCGAAAGGGGAAATCCGGGTTTCCTTTAATTTTTTTGCAAATTTTCGTGCCACACCTTTTTGCCCGTTTTTGCAATGGGAATTCGGAATGGATTTCCCCTCCCGAAGTCATCCACCATTATTTTTCTATGGGGGGGTTTTTCTCCGAGGCGGAATTTTTCCAAAAATTACATTGCAAATACGTTTCCACAAAAGGTGGCCAGTATTTGCAATGTATTACGGACGGATTTCGTTTTCGGGGATCATTAAAACAAAATGAAGAATAAAAAGGATTGGGCCTTTTAAATGGGAATTTTTTTTAAAAAACAACATATACAAATGCTTGAAAAAATTTAAATCAAAGTATAAATTAAAATTTTTTTCAATAAAATTAATTACAATATATAAAAAATTTCCCCTTTAAAAAAAAAAATATCCCCCAACCAAAGGGAAATTTCCAAAATTTCCCCGGGAAAAAAAAAACTAAATGTAAAAGCACAGAAGCCAAAGCAGATGTTCCAGATGTTTGCCCAAAAATGTGTTCTTTTTTTAAAATTTTTTAATAACAAACCCATTTAAAATTTTTTTTTTGCTGCTTTGAAGTTTTTAAAAGCAATTTAGTATAAAACCCAAACCCAAAAAATGCTGGGACCTGTTTTTCCTCCAAGCAGGATTTAATTTCTTTATTTTTTTTCTTTTTGACAAATAATTTTTTTGCACGAGTGTATGCTGTCAGTGGAACCCCAAGCACATTTTCTTGAATTTTTCCCCCTCCACTTTCGACCTTTTTTCCGCCAAAATAGACCACATTAAACTAGGTTTTGCCCGTCGGAGCTGGAAGCGCCCCGTTTTGCCTCACTTTGCCAAACCCCCAATCATGCATGCTCAAGTTTTCGAATTTTCCCCCTCCCGCCCCAGAACCCCACACCCGCGCCCATTGCACCCCCTTAAAGTTAAAACCCGGGTTTGTGGCGGCAAATTTTTAAACCTCAGTGGCCTGAATCCACCCGTCAGGGCGCAGTGAATGGCGGTTTTTTGGGGAAAACCCCCCGCCACTTTTGGAAGCGCCTTTAAAACGCATCAAAAACGCCTCATTGGGGTTCGGGCCGGGGGAGGCGCAATTTCCCCACAAATCGGGGCAACTCCCTTCAACAATTGGGTTTGATGGGCTGCTGCCCGTCAGGGCCCAAAAAAACTGAGTCCCATAAAAAGCCTCATTCAACCTCCGGGCTTTCCCCCCTGTGGGGAAAAAAGGAGATGAAAAGTAAAAATGGTCATATCAACCAAAAAAAAAAACACTTTGATAAAATTTCCCCTTCCCCCCCCCTTTTCCCCCCGAAAACTTTTATTTGTTGCATAAAAATAGTAAATTTCGCTAATGAAATTTCAATGAAAAAAAACAACACCCCAAAGAAGATTTGGGGTTTCCCCACCGTCGCTAATAATCTCAGGGGGGCCCTTTTTGTTTTTCTTAAAGGCTGATTTAGAACTGAAGACCCGACCGAAGAATTATCTAAGGTGGGGTTTTAAAGGTTTTAAAGATTTGGGGTCCCCGCAAAAAAATAAAGTCCTCCACGTGGCGTGTATGCTCTGGGACCTGAAACAAAAGGAACCGCCCTGATTGGGGGCGAAACGTTCACTATGGTGAACAGGTCCCCTTGAAGGGAAAAAGAGTTAGTATTAGATATCTGGCTTCTTGTCTACAGTACATTTCCAACTTGAGTGGAAGGATCTGGGAAGCAATTCCAACTCCCTGCTCGGGTGAGGAAAATTTGGCAAAATTTCAATGGGGATAGTACCGGGTTTTTTAATGATTGGGCAATAAATTTTTAAAAATGAGTTTCCTGCAGACCATATCTGGGCTTTTTTACGAGGAAAAATGAAGAGTATTTGGGACTGCTTCATAGGGACTTGAGCCCCCTGGGTTGAAAGATGTTACATTAAGACCCCAAATTTAAATACCTGAGGAAAGGGCAGTATAAGTGAGCCCGGGGGGCCCGAGGACCTGGAGGGCATGGGGGGGAAAGGGGGAAAAACAACACAGACTGGGGGGGGAACAACAAGAAAAAAAAACCAAAGAGGGAGGTTTAACCTGCAAAAAATACTAAAGCTCGTTCGGGAAACCGGGGAGTTCCCCAAAAGCCATAAGTCGGCAAGGGGAGACCCCCAGACCTTTTGGGGGTAGCGTAGAGGACATCATCTAAAAAAAACAGCTCCTAAATTTTAAATGGAAAGGGGTATTAATATATACAGTATCCGACATGAAAAATTAAAGTTCAAGAACAATAGCAACATTTAAACCCCAATAAATGAATTTGGTGAGCAATGTATGCTTTTCTGGTGTTAACCGGGTGAGGTCTGACTCAGAGAGGTACCTAAGACAAATAGTCCTACGGCTGGGGGGACCCTTCCCCGAGATTTTCGGGGTGGAGCCCCGTAAGCTTGTCCCGGGTCCACCAGCGGAGCCCATAATTAGGTCTCTCCCTGAAAAGGAGAGGATCGGGGCCCATCCGGAAATGAGATATCTTGTCTTAATCCCTTAGAAATGCAGAAGGTCCTTTGGGTAGCAATATGGTCGACCATATGACAGGCAATGAGGGAAAAAGGAAACCCCCTCGATGGGGATATTTCCTCTTTAAAGGGCATTGAGACGGGTTTCAAAATGGCGCGTTGAGCAAGGTGTGGCGTGAAAAGACTGGTAAATCTCAAGACTGACCTTTTTAGTTGACAGAGGATCTCTTCTTTAAAGAAGAAGTGGACTGGGCAAATCACACCCCCAGGTGGGTTAGGGTAATTGTTGCCCGGGTGCAGGGGCCTTAGTACTCTGTCCAGCTCTTTGGGGATTTGGAGGATTTCCAAATCTTTATTTTAAAAATGAGTGGTTATGGGGAGTATAAGTCCAGGGACTACTGCTTCAAGGAAAACCCCGGATCCAAGATTATTTCACGCCTCTATTTCTCCCAACGCTAAATGCGTTGGGGTGGAATAATTGGGTCGAATGAGTTGAACCACCCCTCAAGGCAAAGTGAGATGCGAATGAACATGGTTTTTGTTGTAAGGTGTCTCCTTGGCAGAGACTGATGAAAGATCCCACGAAAATTGGCAAACTCCTTTTTACACTCGCTATAGCTGGATGCCATTGAGGAGAATCCTGCGGGGGGGAGGTTTTTGGGTGAGAACTAGGTCACAAAGGGTTTGAATTTGGGGCCAACTGAAGAGGAACTCTGTTAAATGTCTGAGGGGTACCACGGTCCTCGGCCTCCCCGAGGGGCAGGTTTGGGCCCAAAAGTCCCCACTGGAGCGGAAATTGGCGGCAGATAAAAATGTTAAAGAGAATCAATTTTTGGAGACATGTTGGCTTCTTTTATATTACGGGGGCAGGCAGGTTAACCGAAAAGGGGGTGGAGACTCCTTGGAAATTGGGCCTTTTGGGTTTTTTTTTGAGAAATGCTCAGGCCCCCCTCCGAGGGTTCATTCCACGAGGACCCAGTGGACGATGATGGTGAAGATGAGCCACCAACTCCCAAAGGAGTACAGGATCCCTCCTGGTGATCACTACTGGGGGTCAGACCCAAAACTGGGGGGCCCACAAAACGCAGGGGGAGAACGGGGTGTGGGGTAACCAACCCCTGAGAAATGTGGTTGACTGCAATGGCCGGTTGGGTACATGGCAGAACCCCTTTATGAGTAACAGGGGTTTTTTAAAAAAAAAAAATTGGAAAAAAAAAAAAAAAAAAAAGGGTGCCAAAAATGAAAATATTTTTCTTGGAACAGGTCCAGGGCCAAGGGCCCCCATAGACCCGCAAGGGGTAAAGTCCAACTTTGTGGAGATGGGCCTCACCACGGATATAGAGGTCGGAGGTGGAGGAAGTGGGCCCCAAGTCCCTGCAGACCCACTAACAGAGCCTGGGGTGCAAGGGGTCCCGGTCCCAATTCTCTCAGCAAGTCCAGGTGGAAAGGGGGTTAATACCGGGGGGGCCAGGCCCAATAAACCCCCCCCCATCCCTGTACCTCTCTCCTGGGGTGGGGTTTTTTCCCCGTCGCAGGGGGATGGGTCGGATGCAGCGTTGAAATGTGCAGGAGCTCTAGAATCTGCTTCTTTACACGGCCATGTCAAGCCACGCCGACAATTTTTTCACTTTAAAAACCCTTTTAATGGACTTCTTTACATACCCAAAAAGTTGCAATTTAGGGGGCAAAAATTTACAAAAAATTTAAAAACACAATACATGTGGAATGGAATCTTAAAACCCCATCCACATACAGCAGAAAGCATAAATGGAAACCAGAGCATGCTGGAATTTTCAAAATCCACCTCATGCCCATTCTTATGTAGATTTTTACAACTAACTCCAACTTTTGCAATTTAACCTCTTAATGCGCCATGGTGTACTTATATATCATGATTTCTTGTGACTTGATGCACTATGATGTACAGGTAAGTCATGGGCATTGCATGGACACAGGAGCTGTTCCCAATGACTGACAGCTGGACTCCTGCTGTAGTGGGTGAGTTTGAAGATAACTTCTATCCAGTCATGCATTGCATTGGGGCCCACCATGGCTATATACTGTACCTATTAGATCCTGCCAGAGGTGTGACCTAATAGGGTTTTCATCAGTCACCCCCCTAAACATAATGTTAGGGATACTGTTTAAATTTAAATGATAAAAAGGATTTCAATGTAAACTCCCCTAATGGGACTTAAAAATAAAAAAATAAACAAACTTAAGCAAAAATAAAGTAAAAAAAAGTGCACAGTAAAAAAAAAAATCATAAAACATTTTGTTCCATTAAAATTGATTTTATAAAAAGTTATTATTTTTAAAAGCTGGTAATATAAGCATGAAGAAAAAATCTATATACTTCAGGCCAAACTGAGCCTTAGATAGTGGAAGGGTCAAATCCAAATGAGTTTTCCGCAAAATCTCTACTGGCAAAATTTTGTACTATGTCTGACGTAGCCCGGATGGTCTGTCTGCTGACAGAGGCTCTGAACTCTTATGCCCTGACAAACACTCAGACGTTATGAATGTTTGCATTCCCCGGGGTTTATTCCGTGCAGATCTTTAACCAAAAATTTTGGAACATCAATATAAATAGAGTTGCCCATAATTTTTGAAGGAAATATCAAATTTGGGACGGATATCAGAATTGCACTATAGCATTCAGAAATTTCATCTGTTTTATGTTTTTAAAAAAGGGAAATGCATTTAAAATAGTCCTGTGAAAAGAAATTGTACAAAGTTTCAGATAACTACACCTAAACTATAAGTTGTTTAGCTCCAAAACCCAAAAGAGGTCTTCTCACCACAATAATTAGCTTTTAACATGCAGGGAAAGGTAAATGAAGATTGTTACAATATCCCTTTGCGTTTATTTTTTTGCCTTGTTTAGAAGACAAAAGATATTATATCTACTGCTAGTGTACACAAGTTTCACTTGGTTACTGACCACCTCTCTCTCCTCTCTCCTCTCTCATTACTCCAAGCTGCCATCTGACCATGGTGAGTTACTCCCTGCTGAGTCTTCTCTCTAAGTTCATGACAAGTTTAAATCTTAGAAAAGCTAAAAACCAGAAGTTTACATCCACAAAAAGTAAAGAAAACACATTTTCAGGTCTTTCTCACTATCTACATAAAACCCAAAATTTAAACCTTAAAACGTTTTAGGTCAATTAGGATTAAAAAAAATTTTTTAAAATTTGCCAAATGCCAAAAAAAAAAAATGAAATAAAAAAAATTTTTAAGGCATTTTTTTTTTTTTCCCGCAAAGCAAATTTTTACAAACTTTTCATTAGTTTTTTGGTTGCATTGGCCTTAAACTTATAAGGATCAAATTTTTTTGGATCCCCTTTCCACAAGTGTCTCACAATATTTTGGTGGGAAAATTTTGGGGCCCATTCCCCTGACAGAACTGGTGTAACTGAGACATGTTTGTAGGTCGCCTTGCAAAAGCACCCCCTTTTTCAGTTTTGCCCAAAAAATTTTCTATGGGTTTTGAGATCAGGGCTTTGTGAGGCCCAAACCCCCAAAAAACTTTGACTTGGTTATAAATTTAAACCATTTTGTAACCTTTTGGCAGAAATGCTTAAATTTTTTTGGGGTCCTTTTTTAAGACCTTTTTTCCCGCCCTAGCTTTAACTTCCGGGCTGAAAGTCTTCAGATTTTTGCTTCATATTCCCACAAAAAATCATTTTCCTCAGATCCATCTATTTTTAAATAAACTAGTCCTTTCCTGCAGAAATAAAACCCCCAAACAACATTTTTGCCCCATCCCAATTTTTTCGCAGTTGGTGTTCTTAGGCTTCCAAATTCTCCCTTTTTTCCCCCAAAAACAAAAATGAGGGTCATTACGGAAAATTTCCAATTTTAGTTTGGGTCGACCACAGGACATGTCTAAAAAAAGTGGGCCCCTTTGTTCCTATTTGCATTTGAAAACCCATTAATCGGTTTTTTATAATTTTCTTCGGGAAAATTTGGCTTCTCCGGGAAAATTTGGCCCTTTTTACCCCAAATTTTTAACAAACTCTTTTCGTTTGGGGAAAAAAAGAAACAATGTTAAACCCAGCTCCACCAGCATTTTCACAAGGTTTTTTTGTTTTTGTTTTTGGGGTTGATATGCACATGTCAGATAAAAAGAGCTTTCATCCTGAGACACAGAACCGTCCCCTTTCCTGGGGCATATATGGGTGGAGATTCCCATCTTTTTTTGTATTGCATATAATTTTTTTGTACAGATAAACAAGCCCCTTTTCAGGTCCCCCTAAAAATTTTGCACCCAAGGAAAACCAAATTTGTCCCAAGCCCACAATTCCCTTTTTCCCATATTTTTGGCTAATTTCTTTAGACTTTCCCAAGATGTTACACAAAAGAAGAGTGTTTTTCTGCTGTGAAAATTAAAATACATTCACAGGGGGTGTCTCTAATTATCTTGAATTTTCCCCAAAAAAACCCTACCAGAAGCTTCCAAAGAAAATGAAAATTATCAAGGGGGGTTTCCCCAAATTTTTTTTAAAAGGCATAGAAATCCCGTGTAGTTAACTTTTGACTTTAAAATTCTAAAAAATTCTATAGGGAAAAAGAGGATTTATCCCAAATATATCACTGAAAATTAAAAAACCCCGGTTAAAACATAACTTTTACTTATTTTTTTTTTTAAAAAAAATTTTAAAAATTAAAACCCCTATACATTACCACTAAATACCTAAAATGAAAACAGCAAAACTGTGCACATATCTGCCAGTGGAGTAATGCCCCGAAAAAAGAGGGGCCCCCCCTCCGCTTTAATGACAGACAATGTCACAACATGCGTGTAAAAACACCTTTAAAAACCCAGCTATTTCCCCTAGCTGGGATAACTTTGGGGTTTTTAAAAGGGGTTTTAAACCCCATGAAATACATTGTTTTGTCATTAAACGGGCCCTCTTTTTCGGGGGGGGATTAAATCCACTTTGGGAGATAGTGCACCCGTTTTGCTGTCTCATCTAGGTAGTGTGGTAAAAGTATAAACTTTTGACTTTGGCAGAAAGGGAAAAAAATGACTTAAAAAAATTTCCCCCTTTCTCATTTTTCAGCATTTGTAAATGGAAATAATTTTGGTTTTTCCCAATTGACCAAAAACAGGTAAGGTTTATCCTGATTTCATCTGAGATAGTGATAAAAACAATAAGGGATATGTGCTTTTTATATAGTGTTATGTAAACCCCAAACTTTAAACCCGGAAAATGGGAACCTAAACTGGTTGGGCTCTGTTGGGGCAAAACTTTAAGGGGGTTTTTGGACCATGCACTCTCCTGCAAAATAGGGGGTTTTAAAAATAAGGGCATGTTGCTATTATCTTAAAAATAAAAAAATGTGTGCATTTGATAATGTTAGAAATGTTAAAATAGTTGGGGCCTGACTGCTGGAACACCCAGTTCATTCATGAAAAATAGTGCCTGTGTAGGATGTGCGAAAACCCTACTAGTGGCCTTATATAGATTTAATATGTATACATGTGAATATATGTTATTATTGATGATGCTGACAAAGCACTTTTATTGTGTACTGGTAGTTTAAGTACTAACAGCACTGTTGAGACCTGTAGCCGAAAGGAGGGAGAGTTACCAAGACATCCAGGGAAGGACAAGTGAGGGGGTGTGGACATATATAAGAAGCCTGGTATCTTAGGCTAGTTCAATGTGTATGTAGTTAAGCTGTTAAGTATAAGAAGATCATTTTGTTAATAGTTCCAGCAAACGGGGTCACCTGCACACCAGTCGGGGTAGAGTAGGGCAGGCAGAGGACAGACCATCCACCAGAAAGGAATTCTCATAGATAAAAGAGAGAGAACCAAGAAAGACAGACAGAGAGAAAATACAGAACAGGGAAGAAAAACGAGAAAAAAATCCAAAAGTCAAAGAAGGAAAAAGAGAAAAGGGGAGAGAAGGGAAAAGAAAAGTGTCATGGGGGCTGGGGAGGCCCAGGGTGGGAGAACTATGAAAAGTGTGGTTATTTGGGAAAATCACCCAGCGTCTTGGGGGGGCCTGCAGTGTGATTGGGAAAAAAGGGGCCCCGTATATTTTTTAAGGGAAAAGACCTTCCTCCTGGAAGAGAAAGAGTCCAGTTTCACTTGAAGTTGGGAAGGTCCTTCTCTGGAAGAGAAACATGAAAATCAGATTCTGGAAAGGGCTTAAAGAGTAGTGACAGTCTGTTTTGTGTACCTATAAGGCAATTTGCACACCCCGGGTTATTTGCCGACTTTAAATTGGGGGGGACGATTTTGCCCCCCAATTAAAGCCCCGGCCCGCCGTACAGCAAGGGGGGGGGCGGGGGTCGGCAGCTTTGCTGGCCCCCTAGACTCATTATTTACGGGGGCATACAAACCCCCTAAAAATGTGCAAGGGCACTTTTTTTTCCCCGCCCGGGGGGAAATTTTCCCGGGGCGGGAAAAAGGGCGGGAAACCATAGTTTCTCTATTAAACCGGGGGATTACCGTAATGGGGTTTGGGCTGATTTTTAGGGCCCTATCGGGGCACAAAAAACGTTTTCCATTGCACTGAAATCAGCCCCAGAATATGGCCCCCTGTTAACCCAGGCCCAACCCTTTCCATTTTGGGAAATAAGCAGAAATGGTCTAAATTTTTGGGTCGGGACCATGAGTAAAACCCTGGTTCCCATGCTGAAAGGTCTCCCGTGGGTTTCTTCCTTGCTTAACAGCAATCACACATCCCCACACCCACCACTTAAATGTACCTTTCCCCTAACACCCCCCCCCTGTGAACCACCCCCCTTTCACCTGGTTTTGACCCAAAAATTTTGGGTTTTTTTGGGCCCACCAAAAAAAATGAATCAAGGGCCCCGCTTCCAACTATGGGAGGGAAGTTTCAATCGACTAGACATAACATTAACGAGGCTGAGGATATTTGTGAATCAGCCATTAAGAAATAGACTCTTGAGAGAAGTGGTCCAAATTTACCTGGAGTTGTCTCCTGCTGTGCCTTCAATGGCCTTTGTTGAGTGAGAGCCTTAGTTTCCTAGAGAATCATCTGGTACTCTAAAAATCCAGTCCATCATTGTGCCTGGTCCCTTTCCCTGGTGGAGTAATGGCAGCATGTGCATTGCCAGTCTTGGAAAACATGATATCAGGCCAGTGAGTAATCACAGCATGTAACTACCTTTCCATCAGGAATATTGATGTTATGGATGTCCCTGCAACCCCCATCTCGGGGCGCCTCCGTGCCCCGCTACTGAGCATGCCCGAGGAGGTTCCACTGTAAACTTACCCGGCCACGCTCCTGCTGTAGTCTCTGGCCCGCGGAGCGCGCGCCTCCGCTCCCTAGGGCGCGCGCACCGGCAGTGTTAAATTTAAAGGGCCAGCGCACCGGTAATTCGCTATTGCCAGTCACTGCCCCTATTTAAGCCTGCCTCTTCCAGGTTACCCTGCCGGATCTTTAGTGCCTTACCGCCTACTGAGAAAGCGTTTCCTGAATCTAGTTCTGATTACCAAGTAACGTACCTTCTTGCCTCCGTCCCTTGACCACGAACCTTTGCCACCTGCCCTGACCTTCCTGCCTGTCCCTGACTACGAGCCTGCCTGATGATTCTGTACCATACTATACCTTGGCTGCCACCGCAAGCAAGTCATGTCAGGGGTAGCGACCTTCCTGCCTGTCCCTGACTACGAGCCTGCCTGATGATTCTGTACCACACTATACCTTGGCTGCCACCGCAAGCAAGTCATGTCAGGGGTAGCGACCTGGTAGACTCCCACCGCAGCAAGTCCATCCCGCTTTGCGGCGGGCTCTGTTGAAAATTGGGACCTACTTAGATTCTGCTCCCTGGTGAGGCTTTCACCATTGCTTGCAGTGATCCAGTGGATCCACCACTGCGAACCGTTACAATTGACAGGTCATCCACCTTCTCTGTAGATTGTTCTTTAGTCATAAATGACTGCCCTAGATTGAAACTCTCTGGATATGGTAGGATGGCTGTCTGTCACTGAGGGCAGGAAAAGCTAAGAAAAAGGAAGTATTCCAAATAGGAGAACAAAGTTCTTCTACATTGAAGTTCATGCAATAATGGATTAATCTGCTCAGTATCTCCTTGCCTAGATAATGGCACCTGCAGATCATCACACAGTGTAAATAATTTGTATTATCCACCTCCAATGTTCTAGTCTTATTTGGTAGGATTGACATAAACTGCTAAAGGAGACAAATAGAAATATTTTGTTCAGAATCTGAAAAGAGAGCAGAAAAGCTTCTGTAAGATAATGGAATGGTGCTTTAAAATGCTGCAGAATAGTCTAGGATTTGATACATTGTGCCTTTTCCCTTACTGAAATAAAATCAATTGCTGTAGAATTTTCTAAAATAAATCTTAAAAGATATTCCATGGTATCAGAAAATCATATGGTATCAGAAATAACATGGTTAGCTTGTCTTACAAACACAGAATGTTTTGTCAAATATTACAATGTATATATGGATTTTTGTTATACTAATAGTCCTTTGTAACTTGTGATCCACAATCTACAGCCACCAGAAATGACTTGTGGGATATAGGGTGGCATGTATGAACGGGGCTGTGCCAGATATCTAGCGTCTTTTCAGCCCATTATCCAGCGCAGCCTAAATTTTTAAATGGCCCGTACGCCAATATCAGGCACATTACATAGCGTCCGCGGAACTTTGTAATGCACCTGATTTTGGGTGGCGTGCGGGAGGTAGGGCGTACCAGAACCGTACAAGGCTATAGATTTATAGCTTCACTACGGCATTGCTAGGCACATTAGTGCTGGAACAGGTAGACCACTTTCAAAGTGGTTTACCTGAGCCAGAAATGTCGTAACAAACGCTAGAATGTACCTGATTTATGACCCGCAATAGAGCAGGTTCATAAATCAGGCGCATTGTAGACTAATACTAAGCATTATTTGCCATTTAAGTGCCAAATTTCATACATGTCACATAATCTCCAAAAAATTGGGAATCTCACAAGAGAACAGAGAGTGACTTTTGATCACTATATTTACTATTTTGCCATAGGCAAACTTAAACTCTATCAGTTCTCTATCTGTTAAACACTAAAACGTAACTTTTATTATATATAACTATTAACCTCACAAGGTGTCACAAGGAGGCCTTATTTGTTCTGTGTCCATGAGATTGGGGACGACTGCCCAGGTGGTAGGCTTGGGATCCCTTACTGAAGCTAGTACTTTGCTATAGATATAAGGCTCCCCTGTTAGTAGGTGGGGTTCCACCAGACTTGATAATAGAAAGGGAGTTATTCCCTCTTTCAGAAGCAAAAAAGGGTTAAATGATGAGCTTAGAGATCAGGTTTTTAAATAGTGTGTATATAGGTTAAGAGTTATTTTAAAAAAGTTACGGTTTTT
>JAODAL010039869.1:0-37545 GCA_025379985.1 Phyllomedusa bahiana
GTGGGGGCAGGGGGGGAAATTTCGGGGGGTCAGCCAGGGGTTTTAGTCAGACCCCAAAAAAGAAATAGGTTGGCGTTTTGGGTGAACAAAATCTTTATGTTTGAGAGTTTTAAATTTCAACCCGAACCCGGATTCCCGAGAGCTCCAAAAAGAGGTTTGGGGGGAGCCCGGGTAGAGGGATGTGTATCCCGGTTTGAAGGGGGGTTAAACGGAATTAGTAGTGGTGAGTCTGTTCGAGGAGGAGAGGACTATGGAGGGGGAAAGTTTTTGGGGGGGGCCCCCGGGTTGGGGGGTATGTCCCCCGGGAAACCAGAAAAAGGGGAGTTTAGAGGGTGAGTTTGGTGGCAGTAGGATAGACTGTATTTGGCAGGGTTTTTTTTGGTTTCGGAGGGGATTAACAGTGAGGAAGAGGTTTTGGGGCGGGGGAGAAAAGGTTGGGGAGGGTAGAAAAGCGGGGGGGGATGTAAAAAGGTTTTATTGTTCCACGAGGGGGTTTTGGGGGTAAGCAGTAAAGTGTGAGGAGAGTGGGGGGGGGGGGGATAGCGATGAGGGAAAAAAAAGAAACTAGTGTTAGATCAAAAGTTGGAAAAATTTGAAAGTCTGGCGGGAAAAGGTGGGGTGGAGGGTCTTCTTTTCCCCGGGACAGGGTTGATGGGGAGGCCTCTCTGGGTGGGACAGTTGATGGAGGCGCTCTCGGGTGGGTCAGTCGATGGGAGGCGCTCCCTGGGTTTGGGGCAGTCGATGGATTTTGGTTGGGTTTTTAAACTTTGGGCTCAGTTTTTTGCTGCTTTTTTGGGGGGCATGAATGTTGAATTTAAAAAGCCTTTAAAAAATTTTTACAAAGTATTGGGTGCAAAAACTGCAAACAGTTTGTTTTGCCTTAACAAAATTGCCCCCGTATGGGATTAAAAAGGGAAATAGAATATAATATAATCCAAATTCTTAAAGGGGTTAGCAAAGTGTTGGGGCCCTTTAAAAGAAACATATAAAGATAAAAATAAAGAGGTTTTAAAAAAAGCAAAAAATGTTTCTTTAAGCTGATGCTTTTGGTGGCCCCAATCATATCTTTACAAAGGCCCCTTTTTAAATGTTTTTAAAAAATCGAACTTTGTTTTTCCCGTGCCTGTAGGGGGGTTATTCCCGGCAAAAAGGCCTGGGGCCCCTCTTCCCCCACAATCCCTTTACTTTAACTCCGTATGCAGTTTTTTTCCATTTGCATTAATTTTGAGCCTCTGAAAAATATCATTTCTAGGGGAAAAACCCAACAATGGGCAATCTTTCCCGGAGGTAACCCGGGACTGGAGAATGGGAGGTGGGCCAAAGGGAAAACTTGATGTGTCCAAATTTTTGAAGGGTTTGGAAAATTCTTGTTTTGGATCTTTGTCAAAAGGGAAAATTTAAACTATTTTTGTAACTATTGCACAACTTGGTCTTAACCCCTTTTACCTATTCTCCCTATTTTTTTGCTTTCTAGAGAAAGGGTGCTCCACTGCAAATGAATGCCAGCTGGGCGTTATTTGGGCCCAAAAGGGGTTGCATTGTGTTGGCCCTCTGGGCCTCCCCGGGTTTCTTGCTCCAAATGGATGCGTTTTGACCAAAAAAGATCCCCGGACGCCCTGCTCCATGGAAACCCGAAGGGGAACAGCTCCCCTTCTCTTACTTTTTGGGGTTTTAGTTCTTTTTTTAAATTTTTTTCTTTTCCTTCTCTCCCGCATGGCCCAGTGTACCAGGGGTGGCATTTCTGTCTTTGCCATTTCCAGGAAGGGTTTTTCACTCTCCCCCCACTGATCTTGGCCTCCCTCAGGTTTCCCCGCAGCCAGTGGTACCGGGATGGAAAACCCACTGCTCAAAATGGGGACTTTCCCTTTTCTTCCCGTTTCTCCCCTTTTTCAAGTTGTGGGGACTAACAAACCGTTAAAAGGGCCCGGGTCAGGAGAGTTTCACATTATATTGGCCCACCCGAAAATTCTTTAAAAATTTTTCCCGCTAAAAAGCACCACCTTTTGGGTTGGTCACCCCGCCGGGAAAACGAAGTACTACTTTCTAAATCAGACTTCATTACGCTCATTCCCCCAAAAAGGGTTTAAGCCCGCTTTTGGTTTAATTTAGAAAAGACTTGGGAAACCAACAAGGGTTTAAACTTGGCAAGGATCTTCAATAACCAGAGACAGTACTTTTAGGTAAGACTGCAGTGTTTTAGAAAGCTACTCAACTTTGTACTTAAAATTTTAACCCCTTAACGTAACCATGTAGCTGTATGTCCTTTTGCTTACTAGCAATTATAGCTGTCACTAACCCAGAATCAGAACTCTGGTCACAGCTTTTTAACCCTTCTCTCAGACAGCAGCCACTAAAGGCAAATGCCCCTGTAATGAAATCACAGGGTTTCATGGCTGCCAGAGGCCTAATGAAGCCAAACGGCTGCCATGTTACAACTCCCATAACACTGTCCTAGGCAGAATATAATAGGATATCCATATACTGTATCCATGTTTTGCTTTTTGTGCCGTAAAATTAAAAATGGAACAAAAATGAAACCCTAACATTTTACAAGTGAAATGGAGAACTACCTACAATTACCAGGGCCATAAGTCTGCTCTGTTAAGATAGAACACTACTAACTTATAGTGGGCACAAATGGCCAACGCCAAAATTGGGTTTTATGGGTCTTTATGTTCCTGAAACAAATTGCATATAAGAGATTTGTTTCAGCCTGTGAAAAATACCTCATTTAGGGCCATCAATGGGGAAAACAAATTACTAGTAGCAAACTTATGCTACAACCCTGTCTTAGTCTTACGCCTATATTGAGGGGGAATTGGTCTTGGGGGGGGAAAATGAATCTGGAAATAGCAGTATTCTTAAGGGATTAAATCAACTTCTTGTATTTGTTTCATGATTCAAATCTTTCTCCAGAACTACTCATGGCCTATAAAACAATGACCTCTAAACAAAGATTCCGTTGTGGCTCTGTAGTGACTTGACCTCTTCATTGCTCATTGTGGAAGATCTTAAACCTTCCATATGTAGGCTTCCTGAGTACTTTATCTCAAATTGTGTGGTTTTTTTTTTTTTTTTTTCCCCCCCCCTCTCTAAACATCCAAGTGACTCCTTGCTCCATCAGAGAACCTCTTGTAAGACTCCACTTAAGGATTATAGTAGTGTTTGAAGTAACTTGTTTTCCCCTATACTTAAAATGATATTAAACCTTTTCCTTCTTTCCCTCCAGGCTGCACATAAGCTGCCTTTTTAAATTTGGGAGTGATGCACGACATTGACCAGAATCGTCACCCCCTTCCCCCACCACCCCTTATCTAATTGGACCACTGAACTTTGAAATGAGGATTGCTCAAATTTTAAAAGTATTTCAGTTTTCCAGATAAAAAGCTGTTATTCAAAAACCGATAACCTTTTTTTTACCATTTACAGATGGTCAGAACCCAATACTTTAGGATGGGGATATCCATACTTAAAATGTTTTAGGGATCCAGTCTTCGTTGAAGTTCGCATATTAAACCCAAAAACCCTGGAGTGGTGCTAATCTAGACAGTGTTGGGGCAACTGCCTCTGTGGATCCTCAACAATACCCAGTGCCCATTTGTAGAGGGAAAATTTATAGAACAAATTTCCACTGGGTTAAGCCTTCATAAACCCTCTACTCATATACTCTAGATGAGACAAACGAATGTTGAAGAGGGGTTCCTCTTCCTGAAACCCTCCTTTATTAAAATTTATTTGATCATTTAACTCCCCTTTTATGAAAACATGTAAAATTGACCCAACTTTAAACCCCCATTTGTTAGGTGTCTTTTGATGGGGACAACTCAAAACCCAGCCTGTACTGTGATGGTTCTTCACTGGAAATTCCCCTTCTTATAAGCGTTTTATTGTCATTACATTTGCCTTTGAACCGCAGGCAGGCTTCATTATCAGGCGGGTAATTCAAATTTTTCACAGTTGCTTTATCACTTGATCATTTTTCCATCCTAATACTTTCTCCTCTTCCTTTCCAGGTGTACTTCCATTGTAGTGCTCTGCTGTGTGACCTCCTCACAATCCCAGTGTGACACTACATGCCCCGCAAGACGTAAGAACTTCTTATAAAACTGCGATGTATGTAACTGGAAAGTAACTGCAAAGTCTAATCTGTCTCTCTCTCTCTCTCCCCTCTCAGGGCGAAGGGCTCTAATATGACTTGAGTCATATTACTAGTGACCATTTGTATCTTCGAGCTGGTCCTAGTTTGAGTTCTACATTGAATGGAAGGGAACAGTTATCTAAAGGTAAGGTTACTATAAACTTGTCAAGTGGACTCTGCAGGAGTTGAACCTACATGGTATGAAATGGTGTCTTTTCCAATGACTTGTGTACACAATGCATTATGTTTAGGAAGCTAAATACCAAATACAATGTTTTCAAGTGTAATCTGTCTTAATGATGCAGACAAGGTAGTACTTGTACAGCAGATTGCTAGGTAGACTGGGGACTAATGTAGAAAGGGCATCATGTGAGTGCCCATGTGAACAGAGCCTTAAAGAGGAGATCCTCCTGTATTGTCATATAATGGGGGGGGGGGGGGGGAGTGAAGTTTTTTTAACCTTTGTTAAAAAATTCTAGCTACCAACAGGCAGCAGGCCCCCATTAAACTGTATAAGCCCGCACAGTTGTGCTCCCATGGGACTAACTCCCTGGTCCATGACCTCCTGGTATTCAGTTAACACTGGAGAGCAATGACATTTAGCAGGTAACTGAAGGGATAATTGAGGTTTTCAGCCATTTAAATGGGTTGTCACAATACAGTTCTACTAAGCCACAGCCAGCTTAAGACTTGCACTTCCTGATATGTCTGTAAGTAGTCTTACAGCATATGATAAACTCTAATAAAGTAGATCTGGATAGGAGAACTTGAGTTCTGAAGTTTTGGAAACAGCAGTACATAGCAACAAAGTTCAAAAGGGTTACAAGCTATTGTCCAGTACAAAAATCAAAATTCCATTCTTAATATTAGGAACAGCAGGGAGTGACTTTGCTTTCTGCCACAGCAGAACATAGGTTGCAGACATCAAGAGAAGCTATGATACAAAACTGCTCTTTCTAACGGAAAAGGAGCAAAATCAGGTGTGCATTTTAACCTTTGCTTATGCTCGGTGTGTCTTAAGACATATTTCAGGGCATAATTGTGCTGCAATGCGCCCTGATATGTCCTATTACAGTATTATAGCTCTGAGCATTGAACACTGGTATAAGCCACATGTCACTATTTTCTGGTATATGCACAGCAGGGAAAAGTGAATGGGGCCACCTGCATGCGCCCCCACCTCCTGTGCTTTAAAAGAACATGCTGATCAGCACGTTCTGAACACATGCTGTCTTGCAGCGCATAGGTACATGCCACAAGACACTGAACATGCCCTATGGTGGTAGAATGGTTACTAAAAAAAATATTTTCACATATTCAATGACTAGTTTGATATACATCTAACAGCAGCTTCTCATTTATCTAGAAATTCAAGAAAGCCCTACCATCAAAGACAGGACTGATATTGGCAAGAGCAGTGTAGTGAAGTTTGCTAGGAATTGTATAACGACAGTAAGTCTAAAAAAGCAAAATGTTAACCACCAAATAAAGATGTCCATGTTTAAATAAGCCATTTTGGGTATACAATTTTTGTTTATGGTTCTATAACTACTTAAAAGTCATTTATGAAAACACTTAACATTCTAACCCCTACAGAAGAGAGTCAGTGTACACAAGTGCACGTAACCCGCCACACGGCCGCTTGGGGTTGGGTGGTGGGGCATTTCACCAATGAGAGCGAGAAGAGCGCATCCTGCCCTCCATTGGAGAAGTCCATCTTCCTACAGACGATGGTGCTTTGATCTATGGTTATTGGCCGGCGGCAAAACCTTCGGGGCGAAACCCGACAGGAGGACTGCTATGCTACGGTTTTCCATAGAGCACAATTGTTCGGAAATATTCAGCCTGTATTTGCAGGCGGTACACTGAAAAAACCGTGTGGACAATGCCCAAACACTTCTGGGCTGTAATTTGATAAGTCATGACACCTCAGACTTCAATCCAATTGGATTCCACATCAGGTCAATTTTCATACCAGTGTGCTACCTGATCCTTCATATGATACCCAGTTTAAGAACCCTTTAGTTACCCAGTTGTATAAATATCAGTGAGGACAGGCCAGGGAGTTAATAGGTTTCACAATGTCCTTCAAAACCATGCCTGGTTTTTACATCAATACAGCAATCAAGGGTGTTCCAAGATGGCTGGGAATTTAGTCCGTGATTAAACTGTATGACATGTGACCCAGCATGTGATGTCAACCTGCTCCCTCCCATTGTGCTCATGTTAATCAAACAAAAGTCTCTATACAGTTGGAAATGGCTACAATGTAAGCTGATGGTTAGCACTAATTGCAGAACCAAATGTGAATTCGAGTTTGCTTTTTTTTTTTTTTTATTTCCAACCTTCACATACATGAGGTTAAATATTAGATTGACTAACCCTAGTCGCATTATCATACTATTCTTGCCTCCATTGTATTAAAATCTCACTCAACAGTGTGTGATTACTAAGCAAGGAAGACACAGACAATGGCTGCATGAGAGGTTATACCTAACCATGTGCAGCCAGGACTGACACTGCCACTGGGCAATATACTCCTGGAGATTAACTGTACACTAAGTTAACACTTAAAACAAAAACAGTACATAGCCTTCCTAAATCCATCAACTGTGTGGGTATGTAGTTTTTCACCACTATTAAAACTATCCCAGAAAAGAGATCTTTCCAGCCTTTAAGGCTCACCTACTTCTAAATCTGTTTTCACCCGCCCACTGTCCGCCTTATTGCCCAGACCCATTAGGACACTCATTTTCTGTGGCAGATATCAACCACTCTCCATTCAACAAGGACAGCCAATATCGAGAATGCATATAAAATAATATAATATAGAAGACCTTGTATCCCTAATTATGTAAAGACCGTTAATTGTCCCAGTGCTGCAGATAGGACCCACCAATATTGAAATAAGGGTGTGTACCCACCCTAGTAGTATTTGGGATTGACTTTCTTGAGTATTAAAGAAGGCATATGCTTTCTAACAATCAATTTACCCATTAACGCACAGCCGCCATGCACATCTCGCACTTGCTTAGTGGTTTCCATAACTGCGCTTTGCTTAGAACGCACAGTATGCAGGTCATTCAGCTTTTTAAAGGGACAGGATCAAGGTAACAAAGGACACTTCTTTGTAGAGTAAGAATAGTTATCTGTCCTACCAGTGAGCAGGGCAAAATATGTGTTTTTGTGAACTCTTGAGAATTAAGATAATAATCCCCCCAATGGCCTAATGGCAGGGGGTAGGTGACCAGGGTCACATATTAAAGAAAAATCTGAGGTCCATACAATTTCCCATTTGGCCTATGAGTGGCATGAGCTTCGATTTAACTTATCCAACCTGCAGACCAATAAGTCAAGTGGGGAAACTGAATATACATTCAAAACCAGATATTGCACAAAAAAAACAGATTGAACTTTTTTTTTTTGTATGGGTTTTAATGCTGCATGGTTTGGGAATGTTACGAACTCTCCTCCAATTTAGAGGAGAGTCTAGCAGGCTGTAGATGTGTGTAAATGAAACCATGGCTGCAGGTGGCAGAAGAAATGGCATGATAGCTTTGCCAGTAATATCCCCAACAAACTTGTGCAGCCATTGTCTGGTAGCCAATCAACTGGACCCTACCATGACTGAAAAGCCACTGATTTGAGGTTACATTTTCTTGCTGGCCTTTAGAAACCAAAAAATTTATTAAATTGGGGGAAAAATTTAACTGGGTGGGGTTAATGGTATAAATGATAGGATAACATTCTATGGGTCAGTCTGACTGTAAGGATATGTGCACACACCGGTACATGCTGCAGTGTTCACTACTGAAAGTATGCACTTGCCAGCACATAATTTCAACATACAAATGACCTTAGGCAGCTTCCAACCTATACAAGTATTTCTCAGTGTGTAAGACAAAGTGAGAGGTCACTTCGTTTTAGAAGCGCGCAATATGCACTGAAATATAATTGTAAAATTGTCTGAACAACTATTTTAAGCGATTTATCTTCATTAAAACTTGTATCTGTCCTAGTTCACAGGGGCAGGGACACCCCCTAATTGTTGTACTGCTTGTAAGCCTAGATGAAAGTACTGACTTTCAATATTAATCCCCTTAGACCTAGAGGTGGCACAACCACCTGGCGCACACCTTCTGTTATTAGTAATGGGCTGCTTTAGAATTTACATGCAGCCAGCAGGGTCACCCTGGGGAATAATATAATGGCATTAAAATTCTTCCCCCCCCCCCCCCTCCCCCTCCCCACCACACACTTGCACTACTGTAGTCAAACTGCATTAATTACACACTGCCCCTTTTCGAACAATTCAGATAACTTAAAGTGCTTGATGTTAAACTGTGTAAACTACTGCTGTAGTGCCTGCCACAGTGCCCTGGAGCGCTGCATAACTCGGCACCCAACCCATACAGTATCTCACAAAAGTGAATATTGCATATATCGTTTCATGTGGTAACACTGAAACTATAACACTTTTTGGTACAATGTAAAGTAGTCAGTGTACAGCTTGTATAACAGTGTGAATTTGTTGTGCCTTCAAAATAACTCCACACACAGCCATCAATGTCTAAACCGCTGGCAACAAAAGTAAGTACACCCTAAGTGAAAATGGACAAATTGTGCGCAACTTGCCATTTTCCCTCCATGGTGCGATGTGACTCGTTAGTGTTAAAAGCAAGGCCAGACTGGGAGTAAAAAGCATCTTTGGTACAAAATCACCCCCAGCCCACTTAAAATATCGACATATATAGAAATTCAACAACCTTTGTTTCGGGCATATTCCCGTTTGTAGCTCCTGGACGGAGGTTCCTCATTTACCTCCTATGCAGCCATAGTAAAAATCAACCAGAAGTTTGCATAGCAAAATGTGCTTTACTAGTATAAAATATAGCATTACAACACCGTAATAAGGGCTAGTAAGTAAAAAAGGGTACCTTATTAAAGTTAGAGTCCAAAGGAAACTGTTTCACATAGACGTGCAAGTCCAAAGTTTGGCAGAGAGTAATGCAGCACAGCCGTGCTGCTGGATCTATGGAAGCGCACTGATGCTCCTTCTTCCAAATTTCCCTTGGTCATGCACCTTGCCATTTTCTAAAATAAACACTATAACCATGAGCAAGAAAAAGTGGAGCAGAGAATTCACTGAACACAGGGTAAGAGACAGGTGTGCACTTACTTTATAGTCCGGGTCAAGTGTACGCTGCCACTGTACAAGCGCCAATATAACCTACAATCGTATAAAGACCACATAGTGGTCAGACACCAGCTCAGGGCACCATCACAACAGGGACTCGCAGGTGACAACTCCCATCAGAGATGACCTTCTCTTCTCCATCTGACCTCCATGATGTCTTCTCTGATTAGTTTTTTTTTTTCCCCCCTCCATCTGGGCCAGAATGCAATGACAGCTTCTCCCACCACTGCTCGTCCCTGTAGAATTTACCATACAAACATCTTAGACTTCTCTCTTTTCCAGCACTTTCCTGTCAATTCCCATCTCTGCACAAACTTGTCATCCATAGCACCTCAAAAAAATAATCGTGTTCCACAAGGTAATTGTACCCCACAGAGCAAAAGTACCCCAAGCCGATTATAGGGCACCCATTTGTAACACCAGTGGGTACACACCCCTTGTAAAAGGTAGGCAAATAGGTAGATGCTCCTTTTAGGTACATTAGACCCTAGAAATTCAAGTCAGATAAGTGACAGGTAAATAGGTAGACCTCTATTAAGTAACTATACTTGCCTCCCACAGTAGGTAGGTAAAGTGCCTTGCGAAAGTATTTGGCCCTCTTGAACTTTTCATCCTTTTGCCACATTTCAGGCTTCAAACATAAAGATATAAAATTTTATTTTTTTTTATGAAGAATCAACAAGTGGGACACAATTGTGAAGTGGAATGAAATTTATTGGATATTTTAAACTTTTGTAAAAAATAAAAAACGTGCAAAATTATTTGGCCCCCTTAAGTTAATACTTTGTAGCGCCACCTTTTGCTGCGATTACAGCTGCAAGTCGCTTGGGGTTGTCTCTATCAGTTTTGCACATCGAGAGACTGAAATTCTGCCCATTCTTCCTTGGCGCACAGCTGGAGCTCAGTGATTTTGGATGGAGAGCGTTTGTGAGCAGCTGGAGCTCATTGAGGTTGGATGGAGAGCGTTTGTGAACAGCAGTTTTCAGCTCTTTCCACAGATTCTCGATTGGATTCAGGTCTGGATGTGACTTGGCCATTCTAACACCTGGATACGTTTATTTGTGAACCTTCCATTGTAGATTTTGCTTTATGTTTAGGGTCATTGTCTTGTTGGAAGATAAATCTCCGTCCCAGTCTCAGGTCTTTTGCAGACTCCAACAGGTTTTCTTCCAGAATGGTCCTGTATTTGGCTCCATCCATCTTCTCATCAATTTTAACCATCTTCCCTGTCCCTGCTGAAGAAAAGCCCAAACCATGAATGCTGCCCCCACCATGTGTGACAGTGGGGAAGGTGTGTTCAGGGTGATGAGCTGTGTTGCTTTTACGCCAAACATATCGTTTTGCATTGTGGCCAAAAAGTTGGATTTTGCTTTTATCTGAGCAGAGCCCCTTCTTCCACATGTTTGGTGTCTCCCAGGTGGCTTGAGGCAAACTTTAAACAAGACTTTTTATGGATATCTTTGAGAAATGTCTTTCTTCTTGTCACTCTTCCATAAAGGCCAGATTTGTGCAGTGTACGACTGATTGTTGTCCTATGGACAGACTCTCAAACCTCAGCTGTAGATCTCTGCAGTTCATCCAGAGTGATCATGGGCCTCTTGCTGCATCTCTGATCAGTTTTCTCCTTGTTTGAGATGAAAGTTTAGAGGGACAGTCGGGTCTTGGTAGATTTGCAGTGGTCTGATACTCCTTCCATTTCAATATGATCGCTTGCAAAGTGCTCCTTGGGATGTTTAAAGTTTGGGAAATCTTTTTGTATTCAAATCCGGCTTTAAAGTTCTCCACAACAGTATCATGGACCTGCCTGGTGTGTTCCTTGGTCTTCATGATGCTCTCTGTGCTTTAAATAGAGCCCTGAGACTATCTCAGAGCAGGTACTTTTATACGGAGACTTGATTACACACAGGTGGATTATATTTATCATCATCAGTCATTTAGGACAATATTGGATCATTCAAAGATCCTCACTGAACTTCTGGAGTGAGTTTGCTGCACTGAAAGTAAAGGGTCCAAATAATATTGCACGCCCCACGTTTCCGGTTTTTTTTTTTTTACAAAAGTTTAAAATATCCAATACATTTCATTTCACTTCACAATTGAGTCCCACTTGTTGATTCTTCACAAAAAAATTAAAAATTAAATATCTATGTTTGAAGCCTGAAATGTGGGAAAAGGTTGAAACTTTCAAGTGGGGGCAAATACTTTAGCAAGGCACTGTATATAGGTATCCCCAGAATGTAGGTGAATAGGTCCCTTCAATTTTACAGATTCAGTCAGTAGGTGATGAGGTACCCTTAGTGGGTATATAGGCTTCCTCAGGAGATGGATAAGTATAAAGTTCCCCACAGTAGGTAGGCAGTTGGTCCCCATTAGGTATTTATATAGTCCCTCTCAGTAGGTGGGTCTATAGGGCCCCACAATAGGTAGATATTAAGGGTTTCCATTCAAAAGTATTTGTAGTCAGCACCTTCACCATAAAAAATCCATGTTTATTGAATCATATTAAAACACCATAAAATCAGTAAATATTTCTGTTTCTATATTTTTTTGTCTTAAAGTATTTTTTACTGTAGCTATTTGAAAAAACTAGCGGCACATTTTAAATTTTTTTTTTTTTGGGCTTTACAGCTAGTTTATTATAACAAATTACATCACTGGGTAAAATTTGTCTCCAAATGAGCTAGTAACCTAGGCTACATGATGGCACCTAGCAATACTTCTAGTGTTAGAAATGACCACTCCAAAAACTGGCTTTCAGAGAAGGGTTTTATATATATATGCGGGGCACTAGATGCAATGTTTGCACATATGCTAATAATACATGTAGCCGATTTTTTTCATCGACTTTAAGCACAAAATATTATATACATGGCTTTATTAAAGGGGTTTTGCCACAATCTCATTTCATACCTCCTGCATCCAGCTCTTCAGCTCTGTGTGTTCAGAAGGAGGCATGTGTGATTTGTTTGAATTGCATATCATGTGAAATAGCAGGATGACATCACCAAGCCTTCCATCTCTGTAGTCAAAGAAAGGTCTGTTTATGTAAAGCATTGTGAGTAGCTGAGAGGTAAAGCTTTTGCCTCTAGGTACAAGAGTCCTTGGTTCAAATCCCTGCAGGAAGCAAACCTGTGTTTTTTTTTCTTTATCAATGCACGGACCTGATTGAGGTTTATTTTTTATTTATTTGCACTGTTTGTCTAATTAGTATAGAGGACAGAAGTACAATGACAGTATCTGGGGTTTGAACACTCAGTAGCTGCTTGAGAGGAAAGGTGATGTCTAATCATGTCTGACCAGGACCGAGGAGCTCTCAGCCCTGGTTGTATGCCTTGGAGACGAGCTGTGAACAATAGCTAAAGGAGCAGCTCAAACAAAAATGGTGCAGAATTTTTAATAATAATGAATGGTGAAAATGTTTATTTCATTTGCAAGCTTCCCACGTCAATTTTACTTCGTGGAAAAACCCATGTAACTATAATTCTCAATATGTGATTTACGTTATATATTGTCAACAATGTAAGCTAATATATGTGGGTTGTACCACTAGAAAATTGAAATCTAGGATTGCGGAACACATTGTGGATATACAGTCTAAAGATAACAATATGTCAGGTGCAGCAAAGCACTCTGTTGATGTTCACAAACGAAGTATACATATTTTTCATTTTGGGCCATATAAAAGGTAGATAAGCCTATTAGAGGCGGTAACTGGAAACACAAGTTACTTTTGAGAGAAGCCTATTGGATTCTTACGCTCGATACATGTTTTCCAAATGGTATGAATTATATGTCCGATCTACTGTGTATAAAATATATATATATATATACTAGTCACATATTATTGCTATAATTAGAACTTATAAAGCATATATGCAATGCACACACCAATGCTAATTTAGTCATCAAATATTGTTGGTACTATGTTGTGATTCCTTCATGCTGTGCTGTTATATCTCAATTATTAGGCTATGTTCACACGGCTTAACTGCGGGGCGTAATTCCGCCCCGCAATTACACCGTGTGGCCGGGGGCGGGAGCGGGGGAGTGAGCGTGGGGCCGGCACTTCGCCGGCCCATAGACAGTCATTGCTAGCGGCGCGCATATGCCGCTAGAAAGTGACCTGTCAATTATCTCCCCGCCCGGCGTATTCGCCGAGCAGGGAGAGGAGACATAATGCATAGTTCTCTATGAGAACTGTGCATTACCGTAGTTACTGGGACGGATTCAGCCCGTAATTGCTGCACTCTGGCGCGTAATTACGGACTGAATTACGTCCCAGAATAAGCCTTGTGAACATAGCCTTATTGTACATCTAAATCAAGTAATAAATATTATTATTAGTATTAGTGTAATTAGTAATATCATTATTAGTAATAAATATAAATAATATATAAAATTAAAGTTCTTCAGCTGGAGACACCGCATGGGGGAATCACTGATGACGAGGATGTTTTTTGACATGCTAAGAATTGGATGATATTGGATTTTGTATTGCATAACAGTTGTAAAGCTTGTAGTATGAACAAGCCATTAGAACCGCAATGCTACAAAATAAAATGCCATTAAGGAGTTAATGAGAACTGCTACTTAGGAGAGGGGTATTCTTTCCCTATGATGCTTTATGAAGGGCTATGTTGTCCTGAAACATGTTAGCTGCCGTGCTCTATGTTTTTAAGTGTTTTAATATGACTCAATAAACATGGATTTTTTTATTATGGAGAAGATGCCGACTACAAATACTTTTGAATGGGATTTCCTTGGAGCTGCAAGGTTCACAACTAAAGTCTGGTACTCCCCAGATTACAGCAACTCGAGCTAAGGCTAGGTCTACACAGCATTGGACAAAAAAACAAACGACCTGAAAATCAAATCCTAAAACATCTGTTCTTTGGCACAGTTTTGCAGCATTTTTTTTTTCAGTGGTGCACAGCGATAGACTTGCTATGTATTTCTGCAAAAATGGCGCTAAAAAACATACGGCGCTTTACATAGACTCCAGTAGTAAATTTTCTGCCCTGCTCAGTCATTTTTTGCAACATGTTTCAAAAAATGAGCAGTAAATAAAGCGAGCAGACAAAAGGCGTTCTGTGGAGACCACAGAACATTTTTTACTATAGAAGTCTCCTTTCAGTCGTTTTTTCAGCGTTTTTGGAAAACGAAAAATGCTGGAAAAACTGATGTTTTTCTGTGCTGTGTAGACGTAGCCTAAGGATTATTTCAGAGGCATTGGTAAGAACAGAATTATGACTTTAATGGACTATGTTTGCTTTTTTACAAGATATTAAGAGCTCCCATTAGCAAGGTAGTTACATAGGCCCCTTCAGTAGTTAGATAGATAAACAGGACCTCCCCACTACATAGGTTGGGTGCCAGGGCCTCTCCCAATAGTTACGTCGGTATACATGCCAATTACATATACATTTATATTTTAACCCTTAATGCAGTCGCTACCTAGGTGGAAACAGAACAAACATATGCAAATGTATGTTGAGGTTAAGCCCCAAACACTCTTTTTTTAACCTATGTAATATCCTCTGCTCATCAGCAGGTCTTATCAAAAACTTAGATCATCTGTATAACAGGCTTCGTTTGCTACCGGGTCTCTTCTTAGGGACTCTATCCCTGATATCTCATTTTTACATCAGGAGCCCAGCTCCTGGTCTACACTGAAATACGATACAGAAAGGAAAATACACTATCTAGTCATGTGTACTTTACAGAGCAACAAGCAGAGACATCAATTGGTAGTGTTTAAAAGGTATACACATTTGATACGCACACCAGTACCAGACCACACCCTGGAGGCACTCCTGAACGCCTACAGGTCTCCTAAAAGAGGCGACAAACCACCAAAAGACTCTCACTAGAACAGTATTTCTCAACTCCGGTCCTCAAGACCACCACGCATGTTTCAGATCCTTAGCATTGACAGGTGATATAATTATTGTCAGGCATTCTCCACATGTAGCAATATTGTCGGCATCTCCAAGGTGATATAATTATTGTCAGTGCATTCTCCATAGGTGATATAATTATTGTCAGTGCATTCTCCACAGGAGATATAATTATTGTCAGTGCATCCAGTGAGAGATCCTGAAAACATGACCTGCTGGTGGGTCTTGAGGACGGGAGTTGAGAAACACTGCGCTAGAATGTCCGAAACAGATAAGTCACAGATTTATCAAAAATCAGCGAACTTACCCGTTTCTGTGGGGGTGATCAGGCCCCAAGTGATTCGGACAATGCAGGACCGTGCAGTCGATGGTAAGGCTTCAACCCCCCCACTCGGATGGTCCTCGGGTGGTCATTTGAGAGTCCGGCACCAAATGTCAAGATGATAAATCAGGTATGGAATTATCTTTTGTTCCACTCCTTATCCATTTAGATGTCTCTGTTCCAAATTGATTGATTATAGCTGTTGACAGTTTGAGCTTGAGAAATATAACCCACACGTTCTGTCTGGGGCATAAATCTGATTTAATCATAGTAAATTACATTCCAATAGAACTTTTAATCACATGACTATTCTATCACTATATAATTGGTTAATTGGCGGTCGCTAAAAGACAAGTTATAATTTGCATGTACGTATGAAGCATTAGCTGATAAGACAATTCCCAAACGCTCTTCTGTATTATCTGGGGGAGGAAGGAGGCCTTGAATCTCTTGCTGTTAGCAGCAGGCACTGCATCCGTCTCAAGGAAAGCTGTGTTGAAGATATCTGAAATAACGGCAGACAGAAAGCAATTAGAACTCAATACTAACTCAATGCTAAAGTTATGATGATAGAACTGATTTAATGTTTTTCTTTCCCTTAAATCATCAACTTGACATACAGCACCCCTCCTCAATTAGGTAGGTAGACAGGACCTTCCCCCCAGTAGTGGGAAGTTAGACAGGTAGACAGGGCCTCCCCCCATTAATTAGGAAGGTAGATAGGGCTGCCTCCCATTCATTAAGCAGTTATATATTGCACCCAACCGCCCCATTCGTTAGGTAGACAGAGCTTTCCCACAGTAATTCGGTAGATAAGCAAAGCGTCACCCCAGTAATTCGGTAGGTAGACAGGCCCTCCCCCCATTAGTTAGGTATATAGACAGGGCTTTGCCCCAGCAATTAGGTAACTAGACAGGGTCTTCCCCCAGTAATTAGGTCGACAGACAGCGCCTCCCACTTGCGGTATCTACTAGGCCATAAGCTTATCCATAGGCTTACAGCCTAGTACAAGCTGCGGAGCAAGCAGCACAATGACATCATCACATTGCGCCGCATTCTCCAGGGGGTGAATGGCCAAGATTAGAAGATTCTGGCTGTTCTGCCTGAGCCACTGCCTGCAACATGTTGGTGGCAGCTGGGATCTCCGCATTGCTGAGTCTATGTGTGGCGAGGGTGGCCTGCTGGCTCAGGGGTCTGGTCGCAAGTGCGACTTCTGCTGCCCCTGTACCTGTGCCACAGGTCAGCGCTGGAACTTGTGTCCACCGGGGAGGATCACCAGCTCTCTGGTGGGAGCTCTGAGCTGGCCTTTGTCGGCCAAGGTTACAAGGTCTCAGGTGTGAATGAGAAACAGGTGTGTTAAATTTGGTGTTATTGCTCTCACACTCTCTTATACTGGTCACTGGAAGTTCAACATGGCTTCACATGGCAAAGAACTCTTTGAGGATCTGAAAAAAAGAATTGTTGCTTTACATAAAGATTGCATAGGCTATAAGAAGATTGCCAATACCCTGAAACTGAGCTGCAACCTGGTGGCCAAGATCATACAGCTGTTTAACGAGACCGATTCCACTCAGAACAGGCCTTGCCATGGTCAACCAAAGAAGTTTAGTGCACATGCTTAGCATCATATCCATTATCTTTTCGAAATAGATGTATGAGGGCTGCCAGCATTGCTGGAGAGGTTAAAGTGGTGAGGGTCAGTCTGTAAGTGCTTAGATCATACGCCGCACACTGCATCAAATTGATCTTCATGGCTGTCTTTCCAGAAGGAAGCCACTTCTAAAGATGATGCACAAGAAATTCCACAAACAGATTACAGAAGACAGGCAGACTAAGGACATGGATTACTGGAACCATGACCTGTGGTCTGATGAGACCAAGATAAACTTATTTGGATCACATGGTGTCAAGCATGTGTGGCAACAAGCAGTTAGAGAGTACAAAGACAAGTGTGTCTTTTCTACAGTCAAGCAAGGTGGCGAGGGTCCTGGGCTGGCCAAGCATGTCTCCAGACCTAAACCCTATTGAACATTTTGGGGCATCCTCACATGGAAGGTGGAGGAGCACAAGGTCTCTAACATCCACCAGCCCCGTGATGTTGTCATGGAAGAGTGGAAAAGGATTCCAGTGGCTGCAACCTGTGAAGCTCTAGTGAACTCCCTGCCCAATAGAGTTAAAGGGAACCTGTCACATAGGTTGTGCCCCCCTTGCTGAGTGTCAGACCTGCTGTTCCCAGCACTGTGCCCCTTATTCTGTAAGATGCAGCAGTTGTAGAACATTTACCCCTCAAATCTTATTCATGAGTAGGTGTTAGCTCCGCCCACCAAAGGCTAGCCCCGCCCACTGACAGTTATTCACATGTTTCTACCTATTCAAAGTAAGGCCATGTTCACACGGCTTATTTCGCAATGGATTTGCAGCTGTATTTATGGCCGCAAATCCGTTGCGAAATCAGTTACAAACAAGTAACTGGCCGTTTTACATTGATTTTAATGGGAAATACGTGTCGTCGTTCAGACGACACTTATTTCCGTTCCGGATTGCCGCCGCGGATTGCAGCCGCAATCCGGCCGCAAAAACAATGTGCATGTCAATTATTTCCGGACGGATTCACCAACTATAATGAATGGGGATGGTGAATCCGTCGGGAAATCAGTTCCAAATACGTGCCACACTTAGTGGCACTTATTTGAAACGGATTTGCAACTGATTTGCAACTGATTTCGGAACGTATTTACGTCGGAAATCCGACGTGAATCAGTTCTGAAATCAGCCGTGTGAACATAGCCTAATAGGATTATCAGTTGAGGTGGGTGGGGCTAGCTTCAGGTGGGCGGGGTTTGAAAAAAACTGACTCTGAATGACTCTTCTGGCTGAAAACTGCACATTTGAGCATTAAATACATGAAAACTACAGCATCTTACAGAATAAGGGACACAGCGCTGGAAACAGCAGGTCTGACTCTACCTTGTTCTGTTGTCAGCCAGGTGGGCAAAAACTATGTGACAGGTTCTCTTTAAGACAGTGCTGGAAAGTAATGGTGGCCACACAAAATAGTGACACTTTGGGCACCATTTGTCCATTTTCATTTAGGGGTGTATTCACTTTTATTGCCAGCGGTTTATACATTGATGGCTATGTGTTGAGTTATCTTAAGGGCACACCAAATTTGCACTGTTATACACACTGTACACCGACTGCTTTACATTGTATTAAAGTGTCATATCTTCTTTGTTGTCCCATGAACAGATCTAATAAAATGATTACAAAAATGTGAGGGTTTACTAGGAGAAACTGGCCTGTTGCTTATTGGGAGAATGAGGAGAGGAGGTTTTTTTTTTGTACTCATGATCAGCGGTGTCAAACGCTGGTCTGCGGGCCCGCCATGCAGCAAGATTTGGCCCGCCAGCCCATTTTTAGCTTTGTATTACAGCTGGCCTGTGCCTAAGGTCGCTGGGTTCCAAGCCGCTGCTGTGTGCCCAGAGCACCGACAGTCTCTTCAAGTGTATGTGAGTCCTTTGGCCCTGCGAAGTATCAAGTACAGGCAGCATGAGTATCTAACCACGCTGCCTGCACGGCATAATGACGTCATGCCGCCTGTGCCAGAAGACCGGGAGCAGCGAGAGCTTCAACAGGGCAACAGGGGAGAGGTGAGTACTGTTAGTTTTTATTTTTAATTTGCCCTATAGAGCTTTTGTACTGGGGAACCTATAATATATCTACCATACTGGGGGACCTATTATATATCTACCATTCTGGGGGACCTATTATATATCTATCCCACTGGGGGATCTATTATATATCTACCATACTGGAGGACCTATGATATATCTATCATCCTGGGGGACATATTATATACCTACCATACTGGGGGACCTATTATAAATCTACCATTGTGGGGGACACTATTACCTATATACCTACTGGGGACATTATTATATACCTACCATACTTACCTACCATTATATATGCCCCCCAGTATACCTATATACTGGGGGGCATATATACCTATAACCCACTGCGGGGCATATGTAAACCTACATACTAGGGGGAATATATATCTATACCTACTGGGTTGCAAATATACCTGCATAGTTGGGGGGCATACCTACATACTAGGAGCTTTATATATCTATAACCTACTAAGGGGATCTATATACACCTACCTACATACTGGGGGCCCTACTTAACTAATAACCTACTGGTGTCATATGTATCTAACTACATACTGGGAGGCCCTATCTAACTGCCAACTTACTTGGGGACCTTATATACGAAACAAATTACTGCGGCCCCTGCTAACCTATATACCTACAGTACCTATCTATTTTATTATATTTTTTGGGGCGGGAGGTCTCCTTTACTGAGGGGTCCTATATACCTACCTTTCTACTGGCAGTGGGCCATATATACCTGTCTATGTACTAAGGGGGCCTATATATCTCATAGTTGCCAACTTTTGAAATTGAAAGTAGGAGATTGTAGTGGGCAAAAATTTGCATGGTCACGCCCATCTTGTCGGTGTGCCACGCCCCTTCAAAAGCCACACCCACTCCACCTAACTGCATAACGGCTTTGGAAGAAAGCCAGGTAGATGCCCTTATAGCCAGTAGTAGCCCCCCATAACCAGGTAGTGCCCCTTACAGGCAGGTAGATGCCCCCTTGTAGGCAAGTAGATGCCCCCTTGTAGCCAAGTAGATGCCCCCTCTGTAGCCAAGTAGATGCCCCCTCTGTAGCCAGGTAGAGCCAAATTTGTAGCCAGGTAGATGCCCCCCTTTGTTAGCCAGGTAGATGCCCCCCTTTGTTAGCCAGGTAGATGCCCCCCTTTGTTGCCCGGGCGATGCCCCCGTTGTTTAGCCAGGAGATGCCCCCTTAGTTACCAGAAGATGCCCCATTGTTAGCTAGGTAGTGCCCCCATTGTTAGCCAGGTAGTTGCCCCCATTGTTAGCCAGGTAGTGCCCCCTCTGTTGCCACGTAGATGCCCCCATTGTTAGCCAGGTAGTGCCCCCTCTGTTGCCAGGTAGTGCCCCCATTGTTAGCCAGGTAGATGCCCCCTTTGTAGTCAGGTAGATGCCCCCTCTGTTGCCAGGTAGATGCCCCCTCTGTTGCCAAGTAGATGCCCCCTCTGTAGCCAGGTAGAGCCAAATTTGTAGCCAGGTAGATGCCCCCCTTTGTTAGCCAGGTAGATGCCCCCCTTTGTTAGCCAGGTAGTGCCCCCTTTGTTAGCCAGGTAGTGCCCCCTCTGTTGCCAGGTAGTGCCCCCATTGTTAGCCAGGTAGATGCCCCCCTTTGTTAGCCAGGTAGATGCCCCCTTTGTTAGCCAGGTAGATGCCCCCTTTGTTAGCCAGGTAGATGCCCCCATGTTAGCTAGGTAGTGTCCCCCATTGTTAGCCAGGTAGATGCCCCCTTTGTAGTCAGGTAGATGCCCCCTTTGTTGCCAGGTAGATGCCCCCTCTGTTGCCAGGTAGTGCCCCCATTGTTGCAGGTAGTTGCCCCCATTGTAGCCAGGTAGTGCCCCCTTATTGTAGCCAGGTAGTGCCCACTCTGTTGCCATGTAGTTGCCCCCATTGTAGCCAGTGATGCCCCCTTATTGTAGCCAGGTAGATGCCCCCTCTGTTTGCCAGGTAGATGCCCCCCATTGTAGCCAGGTAGTTAGGCCCCCTTGTTGTTAGGTAGTTGCCCCCTTATGCAATAAAATAAAATAAAAAATGTCACTCACTTAAGCCCGCCCTTTGCAGCTCGGACATCTCCGATCTCCTCAGCGACGCACAACGCCCGTTACAAAGGCCTTAGGGGGAGGAGGGGGAAAATCCACCCGCCTTTTTCCCACAGCGAGACTCGGACGGGTAACGGGCGCAGCGGCCACTTTACCCCCGTGGGAAAAACCGGCGCGCCAAGTAGCGCACCAGCGTAAATTTTTCCCCTCAAATTTTTAAAAGCCCCCCCCGCTGGCGGCGGGATTTCCCAATCTGCCGGGATGGCGGGGGGGGGGGCCCCCCATAGCGGGACCCCCCCCCGCCAAAAAAGGAGTTTTGGAAGTATAATATTTTCCTACCAAGGGTACCTATATACCTCCCTAATAATAGGACTTATATACAGTACCTACCAAGAGGCTATATGCCTACCTACTGAGGATAGCGGGTTGTTGTGGGGATGGGGGGTAAAAAACTTTTTTGTATAAACCCCACATTAGGGTGGAGGTTTTTAAACCCCGTAGTAGAGTAGGAGGATATAGTGCTGAAAAGTGGATTCTAAAAGTTTTTGGGGTAAATTTTGTAAGGTGATCTGCCAGGAGAAGTCATCAAATCAGCCTGGGTCAGATTTAGAAAAAAAGGGAAAAGGAACACTCCAATCACAGGGAAACTCATCAGAGCACTAAATGTAACTTACTTAATCACTTTAAGTTCAACTCCTGCATCAACTATACTACCCCTTTTTTTACTATTTGGTGGTGGTATATGTCGCAAAAGCCTGGTACACGGTTATCTACCACTATATGGAAAATGTATGGTGGAAAAAATCCCCGCAAGCCCTTGTACAACGTAGTCACATATGGTGGTTGCAGTTGTCATGGGCTGGCAGAATTATTTGATCCTTGAGCAATATAATATTTTCCCGGGTTTATACGGGGAGTTTTTTTTTTTCAGCAACCACATTCGTTGGGAATTTGTTTTTAAGGATAGGTGTATTATTGGGGACTGTTATTTAAAGGGGTATTACACACGTACTACTACCCCTATTAAATCACAAAAATGGCCAATCAAAAGGCAGATAGGCCATCTATGGTTGGTTGTATGCTGACACTCAGCAACTGCACAGATCAACTGTACCAAAGCGGCACACACACATGGAGGTGCATTGCTGAGAAGCAGCGCTGTAGAGCGGTATCATTCATTGTGAATGAGGGCTGTGCTGCGGTACTCTGAGCCATCCACAGCACAGGAGATGTGACTTGCTTTGGGTTCACTTCCCTTGTGTGCTACTACCGGATGTGGTGCTGACACTCAGTGCCCGACCGATCCCAAATTGATGGCCTGCCCAGGATCGGCCCTCAGTTTATTTTTGTCTGGATAACCCCTTTAAGATTGTTTTCATATTAAAATGTCCATAATAATATATGTTGTGAAGAAAATACTTTCTCAATTGTAACTTTTTTTTATTAAATATTCAGGTCGGCCGGCGACTTTGTCCAAATTTTTACTTTTGGCCCACTGACTTTTTGAATTTGACATCCGTGCTTTGGATGTTAAGGGGCCTAACAACCTACCTATGGCCCTGCCTACCTAACTGGGGCCTGGTCTGCCTTCCTACCTATCTGGGGAACTGCCTACCTGCGGCTTTGACAACCTACCTACTTGGGGCCCTGTAGGGGCTGTGGCTGTGTAGAGGTGAATAGAGCAAATGTAGTCCCATGTGGACTACATTTTCCCTATTTGCCTGCGGTATACGGTACCCCCGTGGGACTCAAATGCATGGTAGAATATACTTTTGTATCCTGTACAGAAAGCGTGTACCACTGGCAAATAGAGCAAACATAGTCAACATAGGACTACATTTTCTCTATTCTCCTCTACAGGGACATGGCAGCTACGCTGTGGAATCCATTGGGGTACCGTTTATCCCTATTCCCCAACTAATACCTGCAATACAGTAAATTCTATAGTGTAAACCCAGGCTTTATCCCCTTAATGACATTTGTTGTAATGGTACATCATTATGCCGGTAAGATTGTGTGTAGCCGGCTCAATAAGTGAATCCTCACCATATGTGGCAGGTGCTGACTGATTATTACAACTGAAACCGACCGCTAAGAGCAGGGAACAAAGCTGGCTCAGTCAGGAAGTAATGGAACCGCAATCGTGCCCCCAAGTGGGCAAATTAAAAAAATAAAAATAACATAAAAACAGTTTTAAAAGAATAAAAAATATTAAAATTTTACAGATAAAAGAACAAAAAAAGTAAAAAGTTGCACAGAATTTGTAAAAGTCCTATCTGTTAAAAAATAGCATTATTAATCCTGTTTTTTTGGCCATTTCATGTCCCATAGAAATTGGAATAAAAAGTGATCAAAAGCTGCATGTATCGCAAAATGGTACCAATAAAAACTGAACTTCATCCTTCAAAAAATGCCCCTCACAGGTCTATAGGGGGGAAGACCAAAAGGTTACCTGTTGCAGAAAATGGCACTGCAACACAAAGTGAGGAGATAGAGAATGTTTTAATTTGTAAAAAAGAATACACTGAATTAACACTAAAACAATACAACAATAAACACTTTTATACCAAAGAAAGTAAAATAAAACCCTATAAAAAAAAATCTGCAAACATGACGCAAGTATGTTTTCTTAAAATTTCACCCCACTTAGAATTTTTTCGCATTTTATTCCGGTTGTTGTTGGTATCAGATGTCAGACGTAATTCGCAGCTGGCGCCCGATGTCCATGTGCCGAACTTAGGCTAGTTTCACATAATTTTTCACCATACTGCAAAACATGTATGTTACAATGTATATGCTTAAGGGTATGTTCACATGGCGTGTTTGGATCCATGTTTCGGACCCTAAATGGACCCAAATATACATCTAACAATGTGCGGTTTGATTTGCATTGCTTTCAAAGCAAAACACGCATTGAAGTTCAGACGAGTGATCGTTGATGCGTGTTTACATGCATCTTTCTGATGTGTCTTTCAGTTCTGTTCAAAAAATTGTCATGTCAACTCTTGATCCGAAAGACTCCGCAGGAGCCCTCTTTAAAACTATAGGGTGCATTCCTGCTGCAGCTAAAACGTTGCCAGACACACGTTGGATGCGATTTACACAGCGCTTGTAATGCGATTTTTGGATCCAAAACGTCAATGCGCACTGTTTTGAGCAGACGTACGATATCTGTTTTCGCTTTTTGTAGTCTCTTTTTCTTTGTTTAACTAGCATTTTTATTGGCTGTCATCCACTTTTCTCTGCAATTTGATTGGTTAGGTTTATATTTTTATGATGGATACAAATGTGGACACTAGTATAGGTTTTTCAATGGAATACCCTTTAAAAAATTTTTTACTGCAACTTATGTTTTTGTACAAAAAAGCACAGAGCCCCCTGTCTTCCATATGTGGAAAAAAAGGACAGATGACAAAAGGTCAGCCCATAAATCAGGCGTATTGAAGTGCAATTACGTGCTGTAGTATGGACCGACATTACGCCGTGTGAACATACCCTTACTGAGTAAACCCATTACATAGGACCTTACCGAAAATAGGACATACCCATACATCCATTGTCACTAAGGGGTTAAAAAAAAGGAGAAGCAGTAACGAATGTCCGATTGGAACAGTGTACGTTAGGAATACACTTAGCATACACGTTATAATGTACTATTTTGCAGTATAGTCAAACGTGAGGTGAACCTAGCCTTAAATGGATGCCAAATATTGGTATCCGTCACTAATAGGGTCTCACTGTAAAGAGATGTGTACATAAAGGAGCCACATTTGGCTTCTGTTGGGCTATTTAGCCCTGTGTATATATTTCATGCATTGGGAGACTTCCCAGCACACATGACAGACATAACGTTAGCCTAGGAACACACACAGCACAGTTGCATCTTAGCCATTCTGTGTCTAAAACCACCACCACATACAGGCGCCAGTGGCCGCAGGAGATGCCACCACACTTGTGTGCCAGTTGGCAGCCAATGTGCCCTGGCTCTACTTTCACAGCACAAGTGAATACAACTTCTTGGCAGCTGCTAATTGAGAGGACTTCACAGCCCCAATGTTAGGCCAGGAGCACCTGTGTTACCTCCCCCTCAGGTGTATCAGGGAATAAATAGAAGAGCTCCCAGGGGTTAGGTGTAGTCTCAGTGAGCACAATGTCTGGGCAGTGGTGGAGGTGCTGGGTTATGGTCCTGTTAGGGGGCTGCCTTGTTGCTTCTAAGCAGAATGAGTTTTTTGAGGACCCTCGTCTCATCTGTGGAGAAGAGAGCATGGCGTATACTCTGCAGCTTCTGCCCACTAATATCTCTACCAGACTTTCAGTTTATGGTGAGTTCGCTTAGTAAGGTTTGGTAGGGGAATCACTACTTTAAAAAAAGGGCCCGTAAGGGGGTTTTTCCCCCATGTTTTTTCTTTGTATTGAAAAAAAAAAAAAAAACAGACCCTGTATTGGTGGCTGCATTGTTTTTTTTTTTAGGTATGTCTCTCCCCAGCAAAGTTAAAGTACTATTGGAAATCTGATGGTATTTTAACTGTGCTGCATTAATGTCTTTTTTGTGTGCAAGAAGACTGGATTTTGGTTTCCGGGGCCCATAAGGCTGCAGGGGAAATATCTTTGCGGTGATTTTAGAAAAAACCTGTGCTGTGTGGGTACAAAACAAACTTCCCATTTAAGTCTAACCGTGCGGGTACAGTTGATTTTTTTGGATTAAAATACTGAATCTGATGAGATCCAGTCTATGGACAAAGCCTTAATTAGCACAGCATGTTAATGAGCTTATTCTAGTATCAAAAAAGAATGGCTGGTTTGATTTTGGACCTAAGGCCCCGTTCACCGGGTAAAATTGGGTGTATTTCTCCGTAAATTTGGGGGATGCGCAATTACGGCTGGAATAGTCCAAGTCATTACGGTAATCCACAGTTCTCATAAGAACTATGGGATTACTCTCCCTCTCCCGGGGAAAAACGCCCAGGGGTTAGATAAGTGAAATTTCACGGCGTATACTCCGCGTAAAACGAGTCTATGGGCCGGGAGGTGCTGGCCCCTGCCCCCCGTAATTCGCCCTGCAAAAACCGTGTAACCTACCTAATATCCCGTACGATGATGAAACTTGTGACTGTCTAGAGTTTGAATTTAAAAAGTTAAGTTTTTTTTTTTTTTTTTTTTTTTTTTTTTCACTGGAACTGCAGCTGCATGATGAGGAGAGGTGAGCTTAGGGGGGCGATTGATCCCCAAAAAGTGGGTGTAAGGAAGCATGGAGTAGGCAAAATTTTTTTTGGAGGAGAGGGGGGTAGGAGGTGCTATGTTCCTTATATGCTTAGGGCACCAGAATACCTTGTCCTAGTCCTGGCTGCATAACTACAATTGGTAAAGGCAAATCTGACTCTATGGGAAAGTTTACTTTTTTTTTGTGCAGATTTTGCCTTCTCCCATTGGAGTCAATGTAAAAACAAGCTTGAAGTAAGTCTATAACCTAATCGTCACTAAGTGTTGAGATTATAGCACAAAAAGAACTTCATGTGGAAAACCTGAAGCAGAGCTGCCCTGTGTGAATAATTTCTTATATACTTAGTTTCCTAAGCATGGTTTATCCCAATGGATATTGGTTGCATGAGTGCTATCAGGGCAGTATTTTTCCCCTGAGTGTCTCATAAAGTAGGGTTAATGATATGGTAAAACAAAAAGAAAAAGTGGATAGACGCTCACCAGGGTCTCCTGCAGCTTGAGGTTCAACCACTGATCCTTCCACACACGGGTGCTACGGAAATGGGTGTCCGGCTGGAGACGCCCGATGATGATAGGTATGATGAAACAGGGCTTGTTCCGGCACTCGTGCTCCAGATTTTAATCCAAATATAATCAATGGGAAAAAAACGCACTTTATTGAGGTAGTTAAAAACAAATTAAAAATACATAGCCACAAACTTTACGCTTTTCGAGCCACCATCAGGGCTCTTAATCGTAACATGTATAGAGCTATGAGGAAACCTCTTAAATACCCCTCCCAGGAGACACACACAGGAAAAAAGAAAAAAAAAAAAAAACCTGCACCTGAAAATTAACCCTTAGTAACATATCAAAAATATCAAACGTGTGTTGAACAATGTATGCACATGGAAAAATAACATATCTAAAATGAATAAACAAATGTAATACTACATCAAACAAAGAATAATAAGAAGAGGACTAGTATAAATACAAAAGATCCGATCTATATTGAGTCCCTGCGGATACGTGTTTTCGAGGGTGAGGATCCATTTATCCCTCACGATTGGTAAGAAATTCTCCAATCACCCCCCCGTGAGGGTCTATTAACCCTCTCTAATGCTCTGACTCTGAAGAAATCCAAACTACATTGGTGTCCCTCCTTAAAAATGCCTGGCGGCTCCAGAAAGATTCTTTACATCCGGATGTTTTTATGTCATGGACATGTTCCTGATTCTAATGTGCAAAGATCTCGTAGTACAACCAATTTTATTGCAAATTGCAATGTTACAACCATATCATTATAGACAACGTATGTGGTTGTGACAATTCAGGAAACTATTGATTGGATAAGTTTTACCTGTAGCTAGAGAGGTGAAGTTATTACTCTTAACCATATACTTGCCACACACTGCCCCTAACTCGTGACACATTTTAAAAGAACCAGTGAAGTCTAGCCATCGAGGCTTACGTTGTGCATTGGCAGAAACAAAGAGGTAGGGGATACACTTCCCAATATTTCCCATGGTCTAGATGCAACGAATTTGCACCCATCCTTAAGTATCGCCCTTTAAAATAGGATCTATTTTTAAGTATCGGCAGATATTTCCGTACTATATTTGTGACCTGTTCATATTGGCAACTAAATTGAGTGGTGAAGGAAAGGGAATGTTTGTGTTGTATGGTTACCAGAATTTTTAGAGCTGTGTTAGGGGGGATGTCCCTTTCCCTATCCTTAACTTTTTTAAACGCTCTATGTAAAGCCAAAAGGCTTATTTCCCTCTCTTTCAACCTATGTGAAATGGTTTAGTGTCTCCCTTTCTAGATCCTCCACTCTGCTGCAGTTCTCTTTAGCCCTAAAAAACTCGCCAACGGGCAAATTATTTATGATATGCTAGGATGACAGCTGGAAGCACACAACAAAACCATTGCCCGAAAAAAGGTTTTTTTATAGGAACAAGAATGAATCTTACCACTAACCACATCTCCTGTCAATTTTAAAATCCAAAAAAGTGATGGTATTCTCCTGAGCTCATATGTAAATTTGAGATTCTCCTGGTTGTTATTTATATACTCCAAGAATTTGGGGATTGAAGTGGGTGATCCCTGCCATATCAGTAAGGTATCTATATGTACCTGGATTTATAGAAAAATGTCTTCTGCAAAAACATTATTAACCGAAAAAAATGTACTTCTCCTCCCACCATAAACACAAATATATTGGCTAATGATGGGGAAAAGGGCAGGAGCCATGGGGCCATCCCTGGATTTTAAAAGAAAAAATTTTTGTTCAAACTGAAAGTAATTATGTTCTAAAAGAAATTCGGTAGCCATAATAATGAATTGTTTCAGACCATCCTCATACTTCGTATATTTGTCAAGTTGACAGGATAATGCCTGAACGGCCAGAGATTGTGGGATTAGAAGTGTACAAAGAGACTATATCACGGGGAAAACCCACATGAAGGAGGCCTTCCAACAAACTTTGTCCAGCATGATAAGAACATCCCGGGAATCTTAGATGACAAGGTGATCGAAAACCAGGGGTTGGAAAGGTGGCGATCTAAACCAATCACTGAGATGTTCAAAATAGATTTTATACTGAGATAATGGGGCAAAGGGGAGGTGGAAAAACTCCTTTATGTCCCTTTGGAAAGGCATGAAAAATTAGGTGTCTTTGGAAATTTAATAAACATACTGTCTTTCTGTTTCAACGTAATCACCCCTAATGCAACGCCCTCCTCCAGTAATCTATCCAATTGCCTTGAGAAACACTTAATAGGATCTGCAGAAAGTTTCCTATATACACTAGTATCATCCAGCATATTATTAATTTCACGGGAATAAAGATCACTGTCTAAAACAACTACCAGACTACCCTTATCTGACGGGCGTATAACAACGTACGGATTATCCCGCAACTCCATAAGGCTCTATTCTCTTTTTTAGTCAGATTTTTTTGGATGGTAGTTTACGAGATACAAATCCCTAAGTTTTTAATTCCCCCAATGCTGGAAATGTCCATCACTTAGCTCTGGAGTTGACAGGATAAAAATCCGTATATTTAATGCATTGTACGTTAACATCTTCCACCCCCCACATTGGCTGTGCTGGGCAAATTGTCATGAAGGCTCTCAAGCATGAGGATAGACCTCTGTTCAGCAAAATTTCAAGCTCTCTGGAAATAATCCTGAGTTGCAGCTCCCTCCCTATATCAACATGTCCTGTGTATCCTCTGTAAAAAAAAATGTTTCTTGACAGTGAGTAATCTCACAAAACGATTGACATCCTTAATCGTATTAAAGAGGGGGAAATCTACCGAAGGAACATAGTTTAATCCTTTTCTCAAAACATTAACTTGATCTGTACTAAGTACACATGCAGATAAATTTAATACAGTGCAAGAAACAGTAGACTCAACCCATTATTCAAATTTAATCGAGGGTGTTCGGGGGAATTCTCATCTGGTACCCTGTTTGTGGGGGAGGACCTCTTGTGTTCTAACCCGCCCGCCGAACGCGTTTGGTGGACGTGGGTTTCCCGTACACCACCCCCGTTTTTTTGGGGGCCCAGATGACTGAGACATATCACCAAGTTGTCAAATCATCACCCTTGAATTGGTAAGTCCATCTGAATCAGACATATCGGTATAAGTCTCTGTACTGTCACCATATATAGGAAAAAAGGAAAACTCTCCTATTGCGTCTTTTATGCTTTTTTTTCATCAGTATGGATTTTTGGGGAAGTCCTTATTCACATTATCCTGTTGCCCCATTATACAACCTTTTCCTTTGGGGCATAATCAAGCGATTTTCGATCATACTTATCGTTTGTTTGACGAAGGGATTAATATCCTTAATTTGGCCAAGTTGGTTTTTAATTTTAAAATTCATCTGGTCAAAAAAAATGGATCATCTTTATAAGGTGCGATGGATGATTTATTTCCTGTAGATTAATCTCTAATGCAGATTTAAAGCCTTCTGTTCATGTTCAATTATAAGGTGCATTAATTTCATAGAGCAACAGCTTAGGGTGTCATTCCAGCGATCAATTTAAAAGTCTGTTCACAGGAAAATGTAGGAAATTTGTTTTAGTCGGAGACCCCTGGGGATCATGTTCTTTTCCCGATAGGTTTTGTAAGGTTGTACTGTCCACCAGAGTTTTAATTGTTTAGACAAAATCTTCTCCAACTCAAACATATGCTGTCTAAGATCCAGATTGTCCTGTCTTGCACCCACGCCCTCTTGGCCAAATATCTTGCTGTGCTCTATTTTCTCCGGTCAATATTATCAATTTGGAGAAAGAAAAATCAGGTCTCTGGGAAGAGGTTTGTGCGTTTATATTATGATCCATAAATTTTGTGGTGAACCCTTCGGCGCTTATCCAGCAATATACTCAGTTCATTAAGCGTCAGCAAACAGAGATATACCCGGGGCATGAAACCCAGCCACAATTTGAAAAACAAAAAGAAAAAGGTGGATAGTAACGGCTCACCAGGGTCTCCTGCAGCTTGAGGTTCAAACCACTTTATCCTTCCACACACGGGGGTTTCTACGGAAATGGGTGTTTCCGGGCTGGAGACGCCCGATGATGATAGGTATGATGAAAACAAAGGGCTTTTTTTCCGGCAACTGTTTCTCCAGATATAATCCAAATATAATCCAAATAGGTAAAACGCACTTTTTGAGGTAGTTAAAAACAAATTAAAAATACATAGCCACAAACTTTACGCGTTTCGAGCCACCATCAGGGCTCTTAATCGTAACATGTATAGAGCTACGAGATCTTTGCACATTAGAATCAGGGAACATGTCCATGACATAAAACATCCGGATGTAAAGAATCTTTCTGGAGCCGCCAGGTATTTTAAGGAGGCACACCAATGTAGTTTGGATTTCTTCAGAGTCAGAGCATTAGAGAGGGTTTTAAAAGACCCGCACGGGGGGGTGATTGGGAGGAGATTTCTTACCAATCGTGAGGCATACTGGATCCTCACCCTCGACACACGTTATCCGCGGGACTCAATTATAGATCGGATTTTTTTGTATTTATACTAGTCCTCTTCTTATTATTCTTTGTTTGATGTAGTATTAAATTTGTTTATTCTTTTTAGATTTTATTATTTTTCCATGTGCATACATTGTTCAAACAACGTTTGATATTTTTGATATGTTTTCTAAGGGTTAATTTTCAGGTGCAGGTTTTTTTTTTTTTTCTTTTTTCCTGTGTGTGTCTCCCCGGGAGGGGTATTTAAGAGGTTTCCTCATAGCTCTATACATGTTACGATTAAGAGCCCTGATGGTGGCTCGAAACGCGTAAAGTTTGTGGCTATGTATTTTTCATTTGTTTTTAACTACCTCAATAAAGTGCGTTTTTCCTATTTGGATTATATTTGGATTATATCTGGAGCACGAGTGCCGGAACAAGCCCTGTTTCATCATACTTAATGATATGGTGCCAGATAGGATTTGGTGAGAGGCAGCTCTGGTTTAACGGTCAATACCTACTATTTAATTGGGTGTAGAATCTGGTTGATCAAGAAAAGCCTATTTACTATCGTGTTTCCCCGATAGTAAGATACCCCCGATAGTAAGACGTTTGCAGTGTCTTAGGGAGGTCGCCTAATGTAAGACGTACCCCGAAAGTAAGACGTAGCGTGGCCTGAAGATGTCACTGCCTGTGCCGGGATGAGCGCGCGGGAGGCCGGAGCAGTGAGGGTGCGGGAGACGGAGCAGCGGGGAGCCAGGTAAGTGTTTTTCTGCCTACAGCTGGCCCTATACCTGCCCTATATAAGACATACCCCGAAAGTAAGACATAGTGGGACTTTTGGGGGTAAAAAGAATGTAAGACGCTGTCTTACTATCGGGGAAACACGGTATGTCCTAGCCAATGTTCTGTGTGGTGGTTAGATACAACAGTCTGATTAGCAGCTTCCCTTTCTACTCCCTGCTAGTTGTCACTGACCTTTGTCTATAGAGATCTGTATGTGGCTTCTTTAATGTCTGTGCCTCTAGTGAATGTGTTTATGCCTTACTGTGTGTTGTATGGTGTAATACTTTAGAAGCCTATTGTAAGAGCCTATCAATTCTAGCTAATTTATCTATATGCACTCAGTTGATTCTTTTGTCTAGATGCTAATGGAAATGGGATCCCACTTGTCACCAATGACTCCTGTGGTATCTGGGTGACTCTGGACTCTGATGGATTTACAGTAATTTATGCACAATATGATGGCTGTTTTGTACAGATGATGGTAAGGCTTGTTATTAGAGTAATTTGAAGGCCCAGAAAGCAGGGAGATAGATGGCTACATAAAGTATATAACCTTGCCCTCACTTAGCCCATAGGGTTGTCTGCATGATTCTGGAACAGTCGTTGTAGAAGTCCTGCAGGTAACTTCCTGCTGAGCACTTCTGTTTTTGGTTGGGGAACAGCAGCTGAGATTGGTCTTGTCCAAAGGCTGATCACCTAGGACACGTTCTTTGTATTTAGAAGACAAAGTAGGACAACCTAAAATAGAAATAGTGGTGGTCTCCCACTCTCCCCATACTGCTCTTACTTGAGGCAAAAACAAGAAATGTATTGGATGGGAATAACCTTGCCACTGAGTTTTGGGGACACTTGTGCAAATGACACTTTATGATGTATTTAGTCTGGCTGGTCAGGTGATGTGACCGATCCTTAGGTCAGACGTCTAAAATGTAAAAATAAACTGCTGATCTGTAGATGTATACGTTCTATAAACCCTCATTTAAGTAAAGTGTCAGACTTCCTTTTTTTTCTTTTCTTCAAAACTGAAGATATAGAGGTATAAGGCTGTTTACACTGCACAGGTTTTTGGACAGATTTTTCTGACGAGTGCTGCATAGACGGCAATCTGTTGTGAAAACTGCTGTATTCCAGCGGACTTTGAAATATGCTGCATGTTCCGTTGGATTCCTGTACATTCAATGTACAGGGCTGATGACAAATCCGAAAACACTGTGGTTCTAACAGCAAATCGGCACCAAGAACTGCGGTCCAGCAATGTTAAAATGCTGTTGGATTTTGGGTGGCATTTTAACATTGCTGTATAGACCTGGCTGTAAGAGGATCAAATACAGATGAAATATAAGGCTAGTCTAAACTATTTAGTTTTAGACTGCTTAAAATGCATCAGTGGATGATGAATCTGGCACATGTTGGAGCAGTGTTGTATGATATGCCACATTATGTGGCATAAAGCATGTATGTCAGTAGTGATGCAAATTGCAGCACACTTGTGGTGCAGTTTGCCATAAAAATGTGCCCCAGTATATATTGAAAACTGCAATACAAATGAAAACAATCTAAATGCACTAGCAATGTGTACTCTTTAAAAAGAGAAGACAATTTTATAACTTTATTGTTGGCAGTGCCTTTATGGGGCTGCTTCAGGCACCGGACCTGGGTGCCCTGCTTCCTCCACAATCCTTTTACCTACGCCCTGTATGTGGACTTTGTATTCTGTTTGAATTTTGAGCCTCTAACATTCTCATTTCCAGGAGAATAACTATACAATGACCATCTTCCTGGAGGTCAACAGCACTGGAGAATGGGAGGTGTACCAGAAGGAAGACTTGATGTGTCCAGTTTCTGAAGGTTGGAACTTCTAGTTTTGGATCTTTGTCATAAGTGGAATTAATCTGTTTCTTTTAAAAATTGGCATCCTTAACTATTGCACAACTTGGTTGACCAGAACTCCTGTCTCCATGAACTGCACATTTACACTTGACCCATTCTCCTATATTCACTTTCTAGAGAAAGATGCTCCATCTGCAAATGAATGCTCAGCTGTTGCTATGGGCAATAGGCTTGCATGTGTTGGCCCTCTGGCCTCCCAGGATGCTTGTCTCCAGAATGGATGCTGTTATGACCAACAAGACTCCAGGACGCCATGCTACTATGGAAACCGAGGTACATGCTCGCTCTGCTCTTACTTTTGGGTTCTAGTTACTTTTGTTTGTTAAACTTTTCTTTTCCCTTCTCTGCAGTCACTGCCCAGTGTACCAGGGATGGCATGCGGTCTGTTGCCATCTCCAGGAGTGTCACTCTGCCACCACTGATCTTGGCCTCCATCAGGTTTCCTGCAGCCAGTGGTACGGCATGGTTTCTTCTCTTCAGTTTCTCCCTGTCAAGTTGTGGTACTAGACAAACCGTAAGTGCCAGATCAGGAGAGTTTCACATTATATTGGCTACCTAGACTTCTAAATGCTTGCTGCTAAATGCCCCACCTATTAGCTGGGTTACACTGCTGTAAGTGATGTACTACTTCTACTCAGACTTCATATACGCTCATTCTCCCAACAAGGTTGATGGCTCCACTGTGGTTTATCAGAATGACTTGGAAGCCAACAAGGATGTGAGAACTTGGCAAGGATCTTCAATAACCAGAGACAGTACTTTTAGGTAAGACTGTATAGAGCATTTTGGGAAGCCATGTTGTGGTACACCGCTTGACTACTTTCCAAATTGAACACTGATTGCCAGCATGAAGAAGTTACACCAAACATAGAGCTGTTATGACTTCCTCCTCAGTGTGTAGCCAGCACATACTGACTCAGCCTTTATTACACATACAATGGATTTACAAATTGCTTTCAGGGGCATGGTTAAGTTCCTTTGTTTCTTGCATCCATCAGGAATGAGGCACTAGTTGATTGCTTCTCCAGATATGGTCATGGTTTCGCCCCAGATCCATGGTGCCTCCTGGTGGGGTGTGGTCCAGGGAACCATTTTGGAATATCTGTTTCAGCTAAGCTTGTATATAATGTTCTGCACCACAAACAATAGAAATATGTTTCACTTAACGGCTATACAACATTGGAGTCTTTGTCAAGATTGTAACTCAACACAACTATGTAACTGTACATCCTTGTATTCAATAGTAGTTACAACTGGGACCTGCCAGAATCAGAACTCTGATCACTGCCTCTTTACCCTTCCTTCAGATGCGAATGTCCTTGTGAATGAAATCACAGGGTTTCATAGCTGCCAGAGGCCTAATGAAGCCCAACTTCTGCCATATTACTACTCCCATAACATCCTACCAAAGGCAGAAAATAATAGGTTAGCCATATTGGCACATTGTTCTGTAATATTTTAAAAACTAAAATTTAAAAAAAGGCTTCTACAACTACCTTGTCTGTCTGATCTATTAAGACAGAACACTTGTATAGTGAGCACATATAACCAACACCAAAACTTTTTTTGAGTGTTAAGGGATTAATTCAAATTTTTTTTTTTTTTTTTTTTTTTGTGTGCTTGTTTAATGGTCCACAATGCAGGTGTCAAATCTTCCTCCATAACTACTCTTGGTATATAAACCAATGGAATCTAAACAAAGATCCAGTTGTAGCTCTGTAGTATGACTGCAGCCTCTTCATTGCTCATTGTGGAAGATTTTAAACCAACCATATGTAGGCTGCCTGAGTACATGAGCTCAAAACTTTTTTTTTTTTTCTCTAATCCTCATGTGGTGTCTTACAAGAGGTGATCTGAAGTCACTTGAATGTTTAAAGAAGTTTAACATTCAGTTTCCACTATATTCACTGCTTATATCTTCTCTTTCCCTCGGGCTCAATCGCTGCCATTTTATTGAAGTGATGACGACTTGGACGGGAAAGTCGTCACCCTTCCCCACCCGCCTGTTTCTACATGGGCCCACTGAACTTTAAAATGCGGTTTGCCAAGGGTTTTATAGTTTTTTAGTTTAGGGGCCGTTCACCGGCTTATTTCGCCGGGGATTGGGCCTCTGGCGCCGGATTTGCGCTGCAGCGGCTCCAATCTGCAGAATTTTCGGTAACCCACCATCCCCCCGCTCGGCAATCTGCTGGGCGGGGAGAAAGTCCCTGAAACATTATCCGGGGCAATATGTGCCGTGGATAATGCAAGTCTATGTGGCTGGCGGGTAGCGCCCCTGCAATCCGGCTCGCAATTACAGCTTGAATAAGCCGTGTGAACATGGCCTTACAGATAAAAGTTGCTCATATGTCAAAAGCCTGATAACCTTGTGTTTCATCATGCACAGATGGTCAGGATACCCAATACTTCAGCGATGGGGATTATCCTATACTTAAGTATGGGGACAGTCTTGTTGAAGTTGCATTTTAAACCGAAAGCCCCTGGAGTGGTGCTAATGTAGATCGTTTTGGGCAACTGCCTCTGGGGAAACCCTAAACAACTACCCCAGTGGCCGATATTGTTAGATGGGTAAGATTTGTATACCTTAAATATTTCCAGCTGGCTTTTAAAAAATTTTTAAACCCTTTCCATGTACTCTGGGCAAACAAATTAAAAGGTGAGGGGTTCCTTTCGAACCACTTTCATAGAGAAGGCAGTATTTTGGCTTTAAACCCCCTTTTTCAGGTGTCCTTTTGATGGGACAAAAACAAAACCCGCCCGTCTGTAGATGGTTTTCACTGGAATTTCCCTCTTCTTATAAACGTTTTTATTGTCAGCACATTGCCTTTGAAACCCCGGTCGGCTTCAAATTTTAAGGGTGGAAGTTCTTATTTATTTATTGCTTTATCTGATCACTTTTGCCATCCTCCCCTTGATCCTCTCCTTTCTTTCCCGGTTACTTCCATTGTGTGCATTGCTGTTGACCTCCTCACAATCCCAGTGTGGGAAAAACTAAAATGCCCCGCAAGACGTAAGAATTCCCCTTTTCTCTTCAGTTGAACTTGCGTTTTATGAGAAAAATATAACGTCTCTCCTCTCTAGGAAGAAGGGCTCTAAAATAACTTTGAGCCAGTGACCATTGTATCTGAAACTGGTCTTTTAAATTCTAATGGTGAAGGGGAAAAGTTATCTAAAGGGAAATTTCTATAAAAAATTTTAAATGGATTCCCCTTATTAACAAGGGTAAATGGTTCTCTAAAGATCAATGAACAATGCATTATGTTTAGGGGCAGATAAAAACCAAAACAATGTTTTTTAAATTACGGTCTTAAAACAATGGCAAAAATGGTAATTTTTGTGCAGCAGATGGTAGGTAGACTGGGGGGCCAAATAGAAATGCAAAGTGAGTGCCATGTGGACAGAGCTTAAAGGGGA
>JAODAL010039870.1:0-37545 GCA_025379985.1 Phyllomedusa bahiana
AGGGTTTGAGTGTGTGGATTTAAGGAATACAGAGGGGGGTAGAATGACAGCCCCTGGGTTGAACCACTCCTCTCATGAGTGTGTGTGATTATTAAGGATTTACAGAGGACAGGAGAAAGAATGGACAGCACCTAGGGTTAAACACTTCCCTCAGCAGTGAGTGGTGTGTTTAAACTAAGGAGTACAGAGGACGGGAGTAGAATAACAGTACCTGGGGTTGAACACTCGCTCTGCAGTGAGTGTGTGTATTATTAAGGAGTACAGGGGACGGAGTAAATGACAGCACCTGGGGTTGAACACTCGCTCTGCAGTGAGTGTGTGTGATTATTAAGGAGTACAGAGGACGGGAGTAGAATGACAGCACCTGGGGTTGAACACTCGCTCTGCAGTGAGTGTGTGTGATTATTAAGCAGGGAATAGACTGACAGTAGCTGCCTGAAGGAGAGATGGCTGAGCAAGTCACCGGGACTGAGGAGCTCTCCTCACTGGCGTATCCACTGTACACTAACCCGAGCTGTACTTTTATGGATCACTAAGGGAGCAGCTTCAACAAAACTGGTATAGAAATTTTTTAATAATGATGAATGGTGAAAATGTTTATTATTTAATTTGCAAGCTTCACATCAATTCTACTTCATAGTTAAACCCCTTTAAGCGCTGATCCAGAAGCTGGAGTCAAGAGGAAAAACGGGCTAAATTAAAGTGTGAGGAATTGCCGGGATAGCAATTGTCTTATGTGAAGAATACTGTGCTTATGAAGAAATCTCTACCTGTCAAGTGTAACGTGCTATAAACAGGGGCTCACAGGGAAGCTGGTGCCATGAGTAAAACCTGCAATACTCAAGCTGCGAAATCTCTGTGGTTGATTTTCCTGCAGCGGTGCATTAAACCTCCCACAAATCCCACACAAGTAGGTTTGACGTCCACATGCACCCGCTGCAACTACAAGAGGAACACTTGTGGTTCATTCAAAGAAATATTTTTTTTCATGTATATTTATACACTTTAATAGGGTTTCTTTATGGAGTAACGAAAAATCATCAGGATATAGACCTTTTTAGGTTCCAAACTGCAACAAATTATTAAGTAATATATAAGTTGTAGCCTAATATGCAGTTAGGGGCAAGAGAGATGCGGTTTTAGGGCAATAGAGGAAGTTTATTGATGCTTCTTTATTTATGAAGTCAAGAAGAGGGACATTAAGGAAGTAAAGAGGGACAGGGGGACTTTCCCTACAAAAGAGGGACACTTGGGAGGTGTGGTCTCCACCACGGGCCCAGGTGCAAATAACAGATTGAAGTCGGTGTCCACGATAACATAAACCCACACAACACTCTGGAAGAACAAGAGATAGTGGGAGGAATAACAGGAGTCATGTAAATCCATTGGTAGGAACTGGGACGCCTACAGTATCCAAGTCCGGGCCTGTTCTCCTGGAAGAACCAACACCAGGACCAAGCACTGGTCCTGGTTTTCTAGGGGTGGGGGGGGAAATCATGTTTCCCGGTGTCTAAAAGGGAGGGGTTTAATGCAGGCTTCCCTGTGGGGTCAGGATAGTGGGGGGGAAAAATGGGGATTCCCCTAGCCCCTAAAAATGAAACCCTTTTGGTACTCAGGGCCCCCATTAGGGCATACAACTGTACTGCTCTACAGGGCCCACCCCGGTCGTGGGGGCAAGGGGTTTCGCCCTCTCACACAGCTCTCTTAATTTATCATTTCCTTTGCGCCGCATACAATTAAGATGAATGGCGGGCAGGAAGCTGTGCGCCCCGCCCCTGCCGTACAACTCCACGCGGCGCAATGCGAGTGCGTCTTTGCGGCGCCGGTGAATTTCCTTCCAGCCCCCAACTTAAAACACAGGTTTTAAAGGGCCCCTTTTCTCCCTACAAGGGGGGGGGGGAAACTCTCCAAGGGAGGTCCCTATTCTGAAGGGGGACCCTATTCTGCAGGGGGGGCCCTACCTGAAAGGGGGCTATCTACTTAAGAGGGGCCCATTTTTGGGGGGACCCAAAATTACAGGGGGGGCTATTTCCTCGGGGTGCCCATTTTTTGCGGGGGGCTCTATTCTTCTAAGGGGGATCTTTCTCCACAGGGGGCCCAAAGCACAAAGGGCTCCTATTCTCCTCGCCGCCTAAGGCCCTAAGCTACCACACGGGCCCTAAGCCCCAGGGGCCCCAAACTACCTAGCTACCCCCATGGGCCCGAAGCTACCTAGCAACCGCGTGGGGCCCCAACTCCCCAAACAACCCGCCCATCCACATTGTACCTAAAACCTGACGGGGGGGCCCTGAACTACCTGCCACCTACTGGGGGGGCCCAAAATTTACCAGGGGAAATTATTAACCAATTTTGGCCATTATAGAGGGGAGTTTGTACTTTTGGGGGAAGGCACTCAGTTTGGGAAAAGGAAAAAAAAAAGTGAGGATCTCAGGTTTTGTTTGAAAATTTTCTGCGGAACGAGGTGGCGGAAAGTCATCATCGGTCTAAACGAATGGAGAAGAAAAGAGAAAGTGAACAACTTCAACAAGACATCACCTTAGGCCATATGGAAAAGAACCGGGGGGGGAGCCTAGGGGGCGGTCACCGGGGACAACGGGGGGGGGAGGGGTTGGGAACCCCATGCTCCCACGGTAGGGGCCCCAAAATTTCTGATGGGGGCCCTGGGGTACTCTTGGTAATTTAGGGACGAATACCTGATGTCTAACAGTTTAATCATCTCCAGCCACACCCTTGTAATCTGTACTCATGTTTATTTTACCCCCAGTCCAGCTATGATCATATAAAGAAAAAAATAGGGCTACACAACTGAACAAATTTACCCCCCATCCCCCCCCCCCGGGATCGAGTTTTATAGGCCACAACCGGCAGTTTACCCCTCATCCACCCCAAAACTCCCTGTTGTTTTTCATCAAATTTAACTTATACATAGCGGGGGTTAAATACCTATTTATAACCACTAAACCCAAACAAAAGAAGGGGCTCCAAAGACCCTTTACTGAATAAACAATTGTACTTCCTCTAGAAACCGTCCGGGTTTTGCTCCGCTTTCAATTTTTAGTTTATCTATAAGGGCCATTTTCATGCCTGAAATAATTTTCCGCTCAAAAATTTTGTCAAATATTCTAAAACGGGCCCCCATCCCCTGGGTTGCTAAAAAAAGGGGTTTTAAAAAAAAATTTTCCAGACATCAAAGAAATGATTACAATGAGGCCAAAAAACCCGCTCCCCCCCAAAATTAAACAAATACCTTTTTTAATTTAATTAAGTTTTTTTAAAGGTTTTTCAGGCTTTAAACACTTTCAAAACCTTTTTTTGTTTGAAAAATAAGATTTTAAATTTCTTACATCCATCATTTGCAGACATTCAAAATTTTTAGTGGTCACCTTATGTTATACATAAAAGCTAATCCTAAGCCCCTAACCCACCGCAGCAAAAGTTTTTTTTTTATGTTGCGGTAATTTTTTTTTTCCTCCCCGTCTTCCAAGACCATAACACTTTCATTTTCCATTCTACATAGACCTAAGAGGACTTGTGTCACTGGGTCCTAATACCAACACCCAACCAAACAGCGCGAGGAAACACATCTTCACATCCTCAGAATTGTCACAACACTGGTTCTTTGGTTTTCGGGAGCATGTATGAAGGAAGTCACATCGAAGTGAAAAGCTCGAGTCTCGTTTTCAGTGTGTATGCCCTTATGTATAAAGTGGTTTTTTGATGCATTCATAAATAGTCGTGTAAAGTTCCCCGCCCCTCGACTGTTGTGGTTTTGGCGCATTACGGAACTTAGGAGCAATTAGTAATGCCCCAAAACATTGTAATATAGGCAATAGACAGGACTGGAAATAAAAGAAAAGTCATTAGAATAGCCAAGTCAGTGAATAGAAACTAAGGGACTGATCGCTTGGAGGACCACAGGTCCCAGTAAAACCTGAGGCGTGCCGGCTCTTGCTGTATGTGAATAAGGTTGAGACAGCAAAAATACTTTCAAATTTAATGTATCAAAATTTAAATTTTAAGATCGAACAACATATTCCAGTGGGTAATTTAATGTAAAATTAGTTTAAGAATTCTATGAGTTTTAAATAAATTTTATAGGAGATATTTTTAGTATTTTTGGGGATATTCCTATATTTTTATATTAATTTTTATATGATCACATGTTTCATTTAAATTTTAAATAAATACATTTTATACAGTTTGATAATTATCAGAAATCACTTTTTATTATTGTACTGGCGGAAGTTGAGAAATATTGGATATGTTTACCCTTTACAGCAAATCTAGCTCCACTGCGACTCCTCCGGCTCAGGCAGATCACATTGAGATAGGTCTGCCTGTCCGTGCAGTAATGCGCCTAGTTGTGCTGAACCACATTCATATATGTAATCACAGAATACTACCAATAGTCCACTAAGATTATCAAAGACAGCTCACAGAATAAATATTTTAAATCCCAGTAAATGGATAAAACTTATCTTTTATTATGTATAGCTCATGAATATGTTACCGATCCCAAGGTCCAAATAGTCCACATGGCTAGAAAGGAATAGGTATATATAAGATACTCCTACTCTAAACCTATCCCAGGAGGGGCACCCGTCATAAAAGGGACGACCCTGCCTATCGGCGGCTCACCCTATTACCCCAAAGAACAAAGAGTGTAAATATAGCAAGATCAACAATATAATTCACACTATACCAGTCCTTCTTATCACTCCATCGTGGCTACCACCTTGCATCACCACCGTTTGGTGGTTTTTCCAGCCTATCTTATTATTGTCCCCTGAGGAACCAGCTAAGTCTGGAGAAACGCGTTGGGACCTTGCTCTTAAATATCCTACTTTTGTGGACATTTTTATTCTGGAACATATTATTTATGATTCCAGATATAGTGTGAATTACTATTGTCTATCTTAATATATTTACACTATTTGTTCTTTGTGGTAATAGGGTGAGCCGCTGATAGGCGGGGTCGTCCCTTTTGGGACGGGTGCACTTCCTGGGATAGGTTTAGAGTAGGAGTATCTTATATATACCTATTCCTTTCTAGCCATGTGGACTATTTGGACCTTGGGATCGGTGATATATTCATGAGCTATACGTTTGGTACCAGCACACTGAATGCGCCGCAAATGAATCCTCCGCTCGGTAGCTTGCAAACGACACTCACTTTATTAGAAACATTGTATAAAAAGACAGCATACGAGCACGGTGCACATAGTGTAACTTCACTAATGCGTTTCGGGCTTGAGTTGTGAACAAGGGCGTGCAAGCCCGAAACGCGTTAGTGAAGTTACACTACGTGCACCGTGTCTGCATGCTGTCTTTTTATACAATTTTTCTAATAAATGATGTCGTTTGCAAGCTACCGAGCGGAGGATTCATTTGCGGCGCATTCAGTGTGCTGAAGCCGGATTGAAACTTCCGGGGCGTCTTTGTCTGGATCGCTGCTTGGCCGGCAGCGTGCTCGGACCGCACACACTCCACTGTTGGATTCTGCATGGATGGACACTAGTCTTCAATAGGTGAGCCACATATATTTTTATATATTTTGTGCTATACGTTTGGCATACTACAAAACCGTGAGTTTTATTTTGAATGTCATTATGTATGTGTCATAACTGTAAGTCTGATATTCAGAGTAAATGGCGTAATTTCTTGGTCCATGAGAGGTTTGGGAATTGTTATTTATAAAGGTGTTTTTTTTTAGTGCTATTATTGTGTATCTGAATTATATGTATCTTGTTTTCATATTTTAACGTATATCAATAAAAGATAAGTTTTATCCATTTACTGGGATTTAAAAAATGTATTCTGTGACCCACATTCATATATGTGTCTAATAATACGAGTGTGGTGCGACGCCCCCAGAACACCCCCGGAATGCCCCCTCATGTTAGGCGCATTAGAAAGTGTAGAGTCTTACAAACAATGCACCTAACACATTCATCAGGTGCATTAGACATCGTAGCCGCTCACTTAGGTGCATTGTACGCCAGAAAAAGGGTGAAAAACCCTTTCATACGTGTCGCCCTTAGTTCTTTGAGAAGTTTGCCACAGCTCAACTCCTCACTGGGATAAAGTCCACACATAAATATCCACATAAACCCAAATATTCTTCTCTTAGAGGTGCCGGCTCTGTCACTCAGCTCCTCAGTCTTTTGGCCCCTTGTTCCAAAGCCCAACTCAGATACCGGCCTCTTATTTCCTCAAATCTTACAGATGGCCCATGTTCTTGTCAACCTGGCCACCTTCTCCTTTGAATCACACAGATCAACTAATATCACAAGGCATTATGGGAAAGGAGCTGAGAAACTCAAGCGCCCTCCGTTGGATGTAACAAATCTTCAATTCGCTTTTGACCCACTGGGTCTTTGGAAAGCAAAAAGGATATTTAGCCAAGCCGGCATCAACCATCTGTATACAGCCATTTTGGGGTGTTTGCCTCTTGTCAGTACAGAGCAGACTCCGAAATGGCTGTATACAGATGAGTGATGCTGGCTTGGCTAAATATCCCCTTTGCTTTCCAAAGACCCAGTGATCAAAAGCAAATTGAGGATTTGTTACATCCAACAGCGGACGCTTGAGCTTCTCACCTCCTTTCCCATAATGCCTTGTGATATGCAGATGCTTCGTGGAGAGCAAAAGGCAATTTCGAATCTCCACACGCCTATATAGGCGCTTTCCCTAAGGAGAGATCTTCTCTTTCTGAACAGATCAACTAACTCACTCTGTTACAACTCCCACTAGAACTAATAACCCTACATTTTTGTTTGCTCTAGACAATCTCCAGTCTTGAAGGCCTCGGAAACATTTTGGTTCACACACTGCACTTTTAGTACAATTTCTAAGCAGCATTGATAACGCATGCAAAAAAACACAGGCATTAAAAAGACATGCAATTTTTAGAAAGCAGGTATCTCACAGAGTTCCTATGACCAACACACAATCAACAGAGCGAGCATAGATGCGGGAGAACAGCACCTACCAAATTTACTGAGGTTCAACACACGTCACATCGACAGAGTAGGAACAACACTGGTATTTTTTGTAGAGATAATGGTGCAGCACTCCTAGTTCTGATAGTGGGCGCTCTAGGAAATGGCCAGAAGGTCTATGTCAAAGTAATAGAAAATCTACAGAACTCCTCTTTGTGTAAAGAAGAAAACTTTTATTCACATGTTAGATCCATGACAAGGTAGATATAGAATTCAACCCTTCATATCACACAATGTGGTAGTAGAGATAATGAGAATCCCACGGTCATACAGTTGTTTCGGGGTGTTGCCCATCGTCACTGCAGAGCAGAGCTTGCTGGCTGGTTGGATGGGAGGCAATGAGTTTATCAGAAAGGACTAGGGGCAAAACCCCGAAACAACTGTATGCAGATGGGTGATCCTAGCTTGGCTAACATCCCTTTTACTTTCCAAAGACTCAGTAAGTCAGTAGCAAATTGAGGATTTATTCCATCCAATAGAGGGTGCTTGAGCTTTCAGCTATGAGCTCTTTTCCCATAATGCCTTGTGATATACAGATGCTTAGTGGGGTGCAAAAAGGCAATCTTCAAATCCCCACACACCTATATGGTGCTCTGCCCAAGGAGAGCTACTCCCCTTTCTGACCAGATCACTTAACTCACTCTACTACTACAACTACTACTACCGCTCACATCTCCTGTTTCCTCTGGACAGTGTCCCAAACCCCAGTTAAGAGTTGAATGATCAAAGCCCAGGTCGCACATGGGGCATCTCCAGTGTCCTGTCAGGTATATGACACTGACTGCATCAGAAATGCTCCCTTCCCCCATGTGGTCATCCAGACTGAGATACAAACATCACACATAACTGATCCTAACAGGAAGTACATGGTAACAATGTAAAAACAAAAATAATATAATATATAATATACCATTGCTTGAGACGCCAATCTTTTGCTGAGTGCGCCGGGTCCACCACTATCCTCCACAGGGATATCCACAGTACCTCTCGCCAGGTTATTACAGACCGTGGATATTCCACCGGACCAAGGCAGCCGTACAGAGGCGACGGAAAAACAGCCCTTCAAACCGCATCTGGTGTTGTGCCCTCTCTTTTGCACAAACCCTATATGGTGAGCCCATTAATTGATATTTGTATATTTTCTTTCCTAAGGTTTTTACACTGTTGTGGCCACCCCCCCCCCCTCCTGTTTTTTCTCTCCTTCTATCAACAAAAATAATAATATATATATCACACACTATCACAATATAACACTCTATAATAAGTGAGCTGGACATGGGGCTACACAGGCCTCTTTCCACCTCACTTACATTCAAGGATTGTCCACAGTCCATTGTCCATATATTAAGTCCAGAGTGTGGTCATATTCTTCTCCAGAGGAAAAAAGCAAAAAGGGATGTTAGCCCAGCCAGCATGACTCATCTGCATACAGCTGCTTTGGGGTTTTGCCCCTCATCAGTGAAGAGCAGAGCTTGTTGGCTGGGTGGATGGGAGGCATTGAGCGGCTCAGAAAGGGGAATATCTCTTCCCACACACCTATATGGTGCTCCCCAGCCAGCCAGTAAGCTCTGCTCTGCATTGATTATGGGTCAAAACCCAAGCACTGTAAACAGAGATTTCTGCTGGCTTGGCTAACTTCCCTTTTTGCTTTACAAAGACTCCAAGAGTCAGAAGCAAATTGAGGATTTATTTTAGGTGAACAGGGAATGATTTTGGGCAAAGGTCGGCGGTATTTCTGACACTGCGCAGTGTGTTACCTGTTGGCGGCCGCTGTGGTGAAAGAATCATGAGTGGACAAATGGCGGCATTGTGAATAAACAAAATGGAAACTAAGGAGCACCAAGTGCCACTGATGTGAGAGGTGAAAGTTGGCTATGAAGGTGCGAGAGCGGAGGACTTGAAACAAGGGAGCAGTTCACAGCCAAAATGACCCAGGGGGCAACCAGTTGGCATTTAACAAAACCCAACTCTATATGGAGCCCCGGAGCAGATGACTGTCACCCACCTCTGCTAACCCTACTGTGTATGGGGACCCGGAGCAGACAAATGTCACTGCACCTCTGCTAACCCTACTGCAATGGTACCGGAGTAATACGGATGACACTGCAACCTCAGCTAACCCCTACAGCCAACTGGTACACTGGAGAAGAACTGATGTTCACAGCACCTCAGTTAACCCTACAGCGTAAGGGGCCCCCAAGCAAATGGATTATGTCACTGCACCTCTGCTAACCCTACTGAGTAATGGGTTACGGAGCAGACTGATGTCACATGCCCTTCTGCTAACCCTACTGAGTATGGGACCCCTAGTCAGATGAATGTCACCGCACCTCTGCTAACCCTACTGTGTAAGGGCCCCGGAGCAGACTGATGTCACCGCACCTCTGCTAACCCTACTGTGTATGGGACCCCGGAGCAGACTGATGACACCCGCACCTCTGCTAACCCTACTGTGTATGGGGCCCCAGAGCAGACGAATGTCACTGCACAACTGTTAACCCTACTGTATATGGGGCCCCGGATCACACTGATGTCACTGCACCTCTGCTAACCCTACAGATATAGGGCCCTGGAGCAGACAGATGTCACTGCATCTCTGATATCCCTACTATTTATGGGGCCCTGCAGGAGAAGGACTGTACCAATGCTAACCGCACTACGTATGGGTCACCAGAGCTGAGGGATGCCAATGCCCTTCTGCAAACCCTACTACATCAGCAGAAAATGCTTCTATTTTTACAGCAGTATCGGAAATGGACCTCAACTGATTGGAAAAAGTTGCCTTTTCTGATGAGACATGTTTTTTGCTACATTGAACAGATGGACGGTAACATGAAGGTGTGAAACATCAGAGAACAAACACCCTGCAACCATTGCTGGAAGAAAATAAGCTGGTGGTGGCACGTTATGGTCTGGTGGATGTTTATGTGGCATTCCCTGGGCCACTCATCCATGTGGAAGGTGCTCTCACAGTATCTGAGTATGAATCTATTCCTGTAGATCACCTACAACTATACATGCTGTTTCTCTTCACTGGGGCGAACGGGATCTTCCAGCAAAATAATGCGACGTCACACAGATAGAAATGTCTAACGTTGTTTGGAAGAGCAGGACCAAGACTCCCAAGTGCTACCCTGTAAGTAAGACCTGAACCCAATTGAGCATGTGTGGGAGCCCCTGGTTGGTGGTGTTGGCTCTATGGACCCTCCACAGCAGTGGGAGCCCCTGTTATGGGTGTTGTCTCTATGGACCCTCCAGCAGCTGTGAGACCCCTGGTTGGAGGGAGGTAGCTCTATGGACCCTCAGCAGCTGTGGGAGCCCCTGGATGGTGGAGTTGGCTCTAAGGGACCCTTCCAGCAGCTGTGAGACCCCTGGTTGGAGTGGTGTTGGCCTCTATGGACCCTCCACATCGCTTATGTGGAGCCCCAGGATGGTGGTGTTAGCTCAAATGGCCCTCGCAGCAGCTGTAAGGCCCCTGGATGGAGGGTAGGCTCAATGGACCCTCCAGCAGCAGTGGGCCCCTGAAGGGTGGTGAATGATGAGGCTCTATGGACCCTCCAGCAGCTGTTGGAGCCGCCAGTGGATTTGTTGAGTTAGCTCTATTGGCCCCTCCAGCAGCTGTAATGGCCCCTGGATGGTGGTGTTGGTCTAAGGACCCTCCACAGCTGTGGGAGCCCCTGGAATGGTGGTGTTGCTCTATGGCCCCCTCCAGCAGTTGAGAATCCCCTGTATGGTGGAGTTGGGCTTCTATGGACCCTCCAGCAGCTGTGGGGCCCCTGTATGTGGTGATTGGGCTCTAATGACCCTCCAGGAAGCTGTGGAGCCCCGTGGAAATGGTGGTGTTGGCTAAATGACCCTCCAGCAGCAGTTAGACCCCCTGTTGTGTGTTGGCTCTATGGACCCACCAGCATCTTGTGGGAGCCCCTGGATGGTGGTGTTTGGTGCTTATTGACCCCCACAGCATGAGACGCCCTGGTGTGTGATGGCATCTATGGACCCTCCCGCCAGCTGTGGGAGCCCCTGGATGGTGTGTACTCTATGGCCCCTCCAGCAGCTGTAAGGCCCCAGGATGGTGTGTTTGGCTCTATGACCCTCCAGCAGCTTGGAGCCCTTGATGGGTGGTGTGGCTCTATGACCCCTCCAGCAGCAGGAGGAATCCCCTGGATGGTTTGTTTAAGGCTCTATGGACCCTCCAGACACTGTGGAGCCCCCTGATGGTGGTGTTGGCTCTATGGACCCTCCACATCTGTTGGGAGCCCCTGATGGTGGTGTTGGCTATATGTACCCTCCATCAGCTGTGAACCCCGGTTGTGGTGTGCTCTATGGACCCTCCAGCAGCTGTGAGGAAGCCCCTGGATGTTGGGTGATAGCACAATGCACCTCCGAGCACTGTAAGCCCCTTGATGGTGGTTGTTGTTTCTAAAAAAAATGGGGGGAAAAAAAAATGGACCCCACCAGACAGGCTGTGAGGAGCCCCTTGAATGGTGGAGTTGACTCTATGGAGCCCACCAGCCAGCTGTGGGAAGCCCCTGGAAGGGGGTGTTTGGCTCTATGGACCCTCCAGCAGCAGTGAGACCCCTGATGGTGGTGTTGCTCTATGGCCGCCACCATCAGCTGAGGGATGTAAGTGCGTCTCAGATATACCCTGTGGACAACCTGCCAGGGACCTATTGAGTCACTCCATGCTCGTCTAGCTGATGTAATGCTGCACCCGGTGGTTACTCTGGATATTAGCTGGTGGTCAAATCAATGTGACGTGACTGTGTCTAATTTGCATAGAATCTCATTTCCATATCCAGGTACATCCTGTGCTAAATATTTATTTTTCATGGAGTCTTATGTTTTTGTCCAATTGTCTTCTGGACAGATGAAGATTACCAGACACATATTAATATTACTGAAAAGCAATTGTTTATGGCCATGACATTCTACCATGCCAATGCAACCCCTCACATATAGAATATTGTTTAAACATGGGACATTGATAAGCCATCATTAGCTCAAAAGAACGGAGAAGAGTGACCCTCGTGTAAGGCTGCTCAATGCACCAGAACTGAAGCCTTAAAATTTATGCTGCATTATAAATTAAAACTGTTTGAACACTGGAGCATAAATATGTTGACTGCTACACCTACAAGCAGCAGGAGAATAGTGAGTGCAGCTCTGGAGTATAATACAGGATGTAACTCAGAATCAGTATAGGATAAGTAATGTATGTACACAGTGACTGCAGCAGGAGAATAGTGAGTGCAGCTCTGAGTATAATACAGGATGTAACACAGGATCAGTACAGGATAAGTAAAGTATGTAACATAGTGACTGCACCACAGAATTTTGAGATAGCAAGCTCTGAGTAAAATACAGGATGTAACACATGGATCATACAGGATAATTAATTATTTACACCTGACTGCAAGTCCAGGCAGAAAAGTGAGTGCAGCTCTGGCGGAAAATACAGGATGTAACTCCAGGATCAGTACATGATAAGTAAAGTATGTACACAGTGACTGCACCAGCATAATAGTGAGTGCAGCACTGGAGTATAGAAACAGTGGTAACTCAGGATCAGTACCGGATAAGTAATGAAAGTACAACAGTGAACACACCAGCAAGATAGTGAGATGCAGCACTGGAGTATAATACATGATTTAACACAGGATCAGTACAAGGATTAAGTAATGTATGTACACAGTGACTGAGCAGCAAAATAGTGAGTGCAGCTCTGGAGTATAATACAGATGTTACTCAGGATCAGTACAGGAAAAGTACTTAATGTAACACAGAGACTGCACCAGCCAGAATAGTGAGTACAGCTCTGGAGTTATAATACAGGAAGTAACTCAGAACAGTACAGGATACGTAATTTATGTACAGAGTGACTTGCACAGCATAATATTCTGCAGCTCTGGAGTGTAATACAGGATGTAACCAGGATCAGTACAGGATAATAATGTATTTACAGATTACTGCACCATAAGAATAGAGAGTGCAGCTCTGTCAGGTGCAGCCAATCACATGTGGGAGTGTTCTGTGAGCGGGCGGGCGCTTGTGCTGCTGCGTCAAGCTGTGTGTGTGTTTGTTCCACCTGCCTTTAATCTGCTCCCTCCTCCCCAGGGAGGGAGTGGGTTTCTGGCAGTGAGTAGCAAATCAAGCTTCCGCTACCTGTCACCGCTAGGCCCAGGGGGACAGGAGAAGCCAGCGTTTGGCCTACAAGTAGGACACGTTGTTAAGAAGGATCAGCAGGAAGCCCTCAGCAATTTGGCTTCTGTACCCCTTGAGCCTGAAGAGACATTTAAAAGCCCGCAAGGCTTTTAACCAGCCAAGGAAAACCTTTCTGCTGCAAGCTTGGGTGAGAGTGGCCCTTCCGGGGCCGAGAGCAAGCCAAGATCTCACGGGGGAGAGGACTGATATTAGAGGAGTAAGGCTGGGCATGCGGAGGCCTCTTGAATACAGTGTCAAACGAAAGGTTCCCGTGTATAAGTGTCACCTCTGTGAAGTATAAGACGCCAGATGAGGACCCAGAGTTGAGGCTCCGGGAGGAGCTGCCCAAGTGAGAGGGCCCCAGCTTGGGGGGCCCCCCAAAAGGAAGAAGAAGGGGCTGCAAAGCCAAAAAAAACAGCTCCGACAGATATATATGAACTGGAGGAACGCGAACCATGCTAAAGGGATCAGAAGCGGCCCATTAAGTGAGAAATTATAAATGAGACCGCTTCCAGGATAATTGGCGAGGAGGAGGGAAAGGTGGATGGTGGCTGCCGCCGCGCAGGGACCCAGTTGGAGAAGACCCAGCAGTGGAGGATGACATGGATGATGAAGATGACCAGCCGGACCACCAGAGTGGCCTGCCGAGGCGCCATAACAGTGGGCCGAAACCCTGCACACAGGCAGCGATGTCACCATGCGCGCACTGGCGGCTCGGGGGATTAGAGCGAGCCCGGCAGCCCCCGGGATTGGCCCTGATGGCACAGTACCAGCTCCTGGAGTCCCCCAGTGCGTTTCCATGGACTCTTGGTGTCTTTGGAGAAGAGATACGCAGAGTAAGGTGCCATGGTGCATTTAAAGGAAAAAGCTAAGAATACAAGCACCATGAGCAGGTAAAGATCGTGATACCACCTGGGACCCCCTGGGTCGGGGCCGCAGGGGCCAGCCACTGGGGGTTGTGAGCCCCGCTTCTCAGCCCAGCCCTTGACCTTGCAGTGACAGGTGCAGGAGGACGGGGAGAAATTAGGTATCCAACATGGCGGGGAGCTTGTCTCTGTTTGCAGTAGCAGGGAGGTAGCTGGTGCGGAACCGCTGTAGAGCCGGACAGTAAGGTAGTTATGGAAGTAAGAGAAAGGCTCTGTGGCTAACGCTGCTACCTCCCAAACGGAGGGAGAGCAGCGGGGCGACGATGTGCTCTGAAACCCTGGTGGCTCCAACTGCAGATGATGCGTCCTTCAGGGCAAGCAGATGCGTGAAGGGGTCACCGGACTGAGACAGTTGCGCCCCCCAAAAAAGACGTGGACTGGACTAAACCCCTGTTATGTATAGCGCTGCAGGGTCTAAAGCAGAAGAGCGGACGCCAGGGGGGGGGGGGAAAAGGATCAGCAGCCGTTCAGCAACTTGGATCATCGGCGCCCAAAAATGGTACCAAGAAGCGGAGGGCAAAGGCATGGGTGGGGTGGCTCCTAAACAATGGTTAAACATGCTTCTTCCTGTCCATAAGGGCATGGCAGCCAGACCTGTTGGGTCACTCTGGCCCCAGGCCCAGGGATGCTTGACGGTACCCGACCATTATGGTTGCACCCAATCTCACCGTCCGGCCATTAAGAGATGATGGGTATAATGTGGGGAGAACGAGTGATGGAGGTGTAGGAAGAAAATTTGTTGCTGTAATGGGGACTTGGATGGTGGTGTGAGTTGTGGTGGGCAAGGCAAGGGTGGCACGATATGTACAAGTTAAGGTGGTATGGAAGCTATGGAGGTTGTGGTTGGTGGAGTTCATCAGCAGTATGTAGGTGGAGGTGCCTGACCGGTTGCCCCCCCCAGCTGTGACATACCCTGTACGCATATTGCCTAATGCGCAGCTGGGGGGAGTAGGGGTCCCTCCTTGTCCTCCTGGCTCTGGGACGGCACTTTGCAACGCCGTCTTCCTGAGGGGCTCAAAAGAGAGGTGAGAGAACGATCAATGAAGAGTGTAAGGAGGATTGAATCTGTCCTTCGGATAGAGAGGCATGGTCTCTCAGCCTTCGAGAGCAAAGGGGCGGCATACCACGTGGCGCTCTCCGACAGTCCGGGCATGTAGACTTCGTTATGAATGAATACCGTCAGATTGTGGGTTGCATGAAACATGTCCCCCAAGGGCAAAAGGTGGTCCGAGCACCCAGCTAAATAAGGCTATCCAAGGCAACGGACATCTATGCCTTGATTCTCCCTATGGGAATCCCGAGTTCGATGTCAGCTTTGTTCGGCCAGAGGGCCTTGAGCTACATAGTTACATAGTTACATAGTTTGTCAGGCCGAAAAAAGATATAGGTCCATCCAGTTCAGCCCATTTATTAAAATGTTGCTAATTCATTAAAGTGTTGCTAAAGTGTTAAAGTGTTGATCAGAGGAAGCAAAAACCCCCATAGGTGAAGCCAATTGACCTCATGATAGGGAAAAAAAAAATCCTATTCCTTGACTCCAATCTGGCAATCGGTAATAAATCCCTGGGACAACGACCTCCCGCCCTCTAATAATACTAGTCACTATAAGCTTGTTATATTACGTCTATAAATTATCCCGCCCCTTCTCCAAAATCCTGTCACTATAACTTGTTAATATTACATCATAGAAATGTAATCCAGCACCCTTCTCCAGAATCCTGGTCACTATAAATTGTTATAAGATCTACATCCATAAATGTATCCAGACCCTTCTCCCGAATCCTTGTCACTAAAACTTGTTAATATTTACAATTTTCTAGAAATGTCCTCCAGACCCTTCTCGCAGAATCCTACCTTTCACTATCACATGTATAATTGTACATCTAGAAATGTAACCAGACCCTTCTCCAGAGTCCTGGACACTATAACTTGTTCTATTATAACAGCTATGAAATGTATTCCAGGCCCTTTCTCCCGAATCCTAGTTCACAATAACTTGTTATATTATTACATCTAGAAATAGTCTCCCAGACCCTTCTTCTCAGTAATCCTGGTCACTATAACTTGTTATATTGTTACCTCTAGAAATAGTAACCAGACCCATCTCCAGAGTCCTGTCATACTATATACCATTGTTATATTGTTACATCTAGAAATGTATCCAGACCCTTCTTCCATAGTCCTGGTCACAATAACATGTTCTATTATACTGCTAGAAATGTATCCAGGCCTTTCTTTCTCTCCAGAATCCTGGTACACTTAACTTTTCTAATTATTACATCTAGAAAAAGTTATCCATACCCTTCTTGAACTCTTTTAGTGAATTCACCATGACAAGCTCCCCTCCTGCAAGAATTCCATATCTCACTGATCAACATAAAAGAATCCCTTTCTATGTTTTGTAGAAAATTTCTTTCCTAAGACTAGAGGATGCCCCTTTTTTCGATCGGGCCCGGGTTTAAAAAAATCTTTAGGAGTTTCTATTTTTGGCCCTTAAAATTTAAACATATTTTTTTGCCCCCCCAAAGCCGTCTTTTCTCTAACAAATAACCCTAACCTTTTTTAATTTTTTTGGATATTCAGCCCCCGGGCCTTTTTATTTTTTTGTTCCCCGCCTTTGTACCTGTTCAGCTCTACAATGTTTTTCCTGTCATGGTGCCCAAAAAACTGTCCAAAATTTTCCCATGTGTGGTCTAACCGTGACTTTATTGGGGGAGAAAAGTTCCCATCATTGCCATCCCCTTTTAATACACCCCTGATCCTTTTGCTTTTTTGGGTCAAACTTGAGGGGGGCAAAGGACACCCCGGCGGGCGAGTTTCCGTCCAGGCGGTGTCTCACAAAATAAGTAAAGAGGGGTGACCTTCTAACTCGAAAAGGTCACCTTTTGTTTTGACATCAGATGGTAGGCCGATACGGGGGGGGTGGGGGGCGTCCCTAAAAAACGGGGGACGAATTTGGAAACGGGTTCAGGGTTTGGACTTTTAGGTCAACTCAGGGTTGGGGGATACGTTACCCATTACCTCTGCTACCTTCCTCGGACGGGATCGCATCCAGATTTTTTCCCGGGGTAAAACCGAAGCTTTTGGTCACAGAGCGGCAGCCCAGCATTTCATCCCCGTTGCACCGCGCAAAGTGCACATTGTGTGGGGCCTTGGGTTACCTTGCTGCGTCCTGTGCACAGATTGTTGTCACTTATGTGCCCAAATTTGGGAAAATCCTTTTCCCCCTTTCCCACGCCCTTTCCCAAATCGGTCAATCCCCCGGCGGGAGAAACCCAAGGCCGATTTGCGGGGGGGGGGAGATGGCCCGGTGAAGGAGTGGAGGGGCCAGTGAGGAAAAAGCAAAAAGACGCCTGCCCAATAGGCCGGAAAAAGCCCCAAAAGGGGGACGGGATATGGGTAAATTTCCCCCGGGGAAACCTCAGGCAACGGGGGAATCTGGGTGCCCCTTGACCCCCCCTTGGGAGGTGATCCCCCTCGGCTGGGGCCCCAAAGGTATGAACTGAAGAGGAAAAAATCAGGAGGCCCAAAAAAGGGGAAAAGTCCCCGTTCCAAAACCCCCCCCCGGGGGCCTACATGGATGGGGAAAGAGGAAGATGGAAGAGAGGAAGAGGGTAAAAAAAAAGGGGGCCCACAGATCCAAAAGGGAAAGGTAAAACCCGACCCCCCTTTTTGGTCTCTAAACCGGTTCCATGCCCTGTGATTTTGCCCCCTCCGAGGGGGGGCGGGGGTGGGGGTTCCGGAAGCTGCGGTGCATCGGGCCCTACAGGGGGCCCAGTCCCTCCCGGGGGGAAAAATGTCCTCAGGGGGGGGGACGGGCCCCCAAAAACCCAAAGGGGACAAGGAGGAGGGATATGGACACATCTGAAACCTTAAAAAGGGACAAACCGTCTCGATGTGGAGAATGGCAGGGCGGGGAAGAAAAAAAGCGTCTAATTCAGTTACCCAGGATGGCGAGCCCACTTGTGACCGGGCATCCTTTAAACGTTGCCACTTTAAATCAGATATGGCTCGTTTGCGGCGTTTGATTTTTTCGCCCGATTAGACCAGACATTATTGTTCTGCGGGGCCAGGCTGCCAGATAGCGGCAGTTTTTAAAGGGCAAAAAGGGGAGGGGCCCCGGACCCCACTGGCCCCTTTGAGCGAGCCGTTCGGAGTGGCGTCCTTTTTCAGCACCGTACAATGCCGCGGGTTATTAAATTGAAATGGGAGGTCCTGTTTAGATGCCCTCATAAAGGGGCGGAATTTTGTCTATTAACATCTAGGGCCCCCAGCCAGGGGACCGGGAATTTCTCTTTAGGGATAAACCCCCATCTTTTTAAAAGTCGTAGGTGGTCTTTGGGGGGGATTCAATACTGTCACGGGGCCCCCAAAGGGGAGGTTCCAGAGACAAGCTATTTATGACAGCGTCGCGTTGAATAGCATAGCTAGTAGGTCCCCTGGTGGTTTTCCACATCCCGGACCCCCCGGGCCACGCGGGTTCCCTATAAGGGGGGTAGACGGTTTTATTTAAAAGGGAGGGGGCCCAATCTTCAGCGGTGTCTCGTTGGGGTGGAGTTCCCCGACCATGTTTAATTTGTTTTCTCTGAATGTTAGAGACCCCCGTAGGGAAACGTTACTGGGGGCTCAATTGTCTTCTTGGAAAAAGGGAGACAGACAGTCCTTTGAGGTTTTTTTTCAAGCGGGTACCATTGATGGATCTGGCTTTTTGTAAGGTGAGTGTGGGAGATGTTCAAAAAAAGGGTTCCAAGTTCTTCCGCCGCCCAGCCCAGGACCCTACATTATCGCCGTGGGGGGGGAAAACTCGAACGTCTTGTCTCACGGGGGGACCCGGAGGAGATCTCCAAGTGAAGTCCTTGCCATGAGGTGTCAGTATGACAACACTTTCTTTGTTTTTGAGAGGGATTTGGGAATACCGCTCCCCCGACCCTTACAGAAAGCAAAGTCAGTGATAGAAGATTGTGTCTGGACGATTGACAGTAGGGGTCCCTGAAAGGTCTAGATCATGGATCCGGGAGGCGCAGATCCTATACCCATCTCATGGGAGGAGGGATTAACGGATAGGATCCGCTTTCCTGGCTGAAATTTTTTTCCTAAAACGGGAGTAGACCCCTCTCTTATGTTTTGACAGAAAGACAGAGAAAGGAAACACCCGGCTTTTGAGGGGTCGCCCCAAAAAAAATCCCCAGGACCAGATGGTTTAACATCTGAGTTTTATAGCCCTTTTAAAGGGAAACCCTTTTGGTTCCCCCTTGACTGAGGTAAAAAATGATGTCTCCCCGCGACATTCTCCAAGTCAATGAGGGGGTCGTTTTGGGCCTTCTTCAAAGGGTAAAGATTGTCCCAATTTTGAACTGGCTCCCAAGCGGCTAAGTGGACAGAAAGATTTGGGAAAAAGGGGGTTTTTAAACGGTTGGTGAAGTTTGCACCCCAACCCTTTCAGGGGCCCAGCACGCTCTGTTCCAGGTCGCGTCCCTTTAGTGCTTTTTGTGCCCGGGAAGCTGTGGGCAGGGGAGGGGGGGCCGGAAAGGGTACCTTTGGTCCTTGGATAGGCAAAAGATTGATCAGTTTAACCCCTGAGTACCTTGGGCCGTCCCCGAGTAAAGGCCCGCCGGGGAGGTTTGTTGATTGGTTAAACTTTAAAACAGGGGAAAAGAGTTCCCACTTGTTAACGGTTGGATTGGCCCCCTTTGAGGTGGGGGGGGGTTCGCAGGGGTTTTCCGTGAGCCCGGTACTTTTGTATTTTCAATCGATCCTTTCTTTTGGAGGGGGATTGTGGACCGGTGGTGGGGTCGGGGTGGGGCCGGGGCCCAAGGGCCCTCTGAGGTGGGGGTTTTGGATGAATTAACCATCTTGTGTCCTCGCGAGGGGAGGCAGAGTGGGTTGTCAAGGTGAAGCTACTCAGGTCATTGGGTCCAAGATCAATGGGTAAGTGTAAGGGCTCTGGCTGGGGGGAGGAAAATCCATTTTGATCTCCCGGCACCCTTCCCGAGCCCCCGGAGTCACAAAAGTTTTCGGCATTGAATTTGGCCAAGGGATACCCACCAAAACTGGGGCAGCGGCTTTAAAATTGGCGTCCAAAGGGGGATCGTGGAAAGGGGTTTGGGTTTTGACCTTTAGGGAAAGGGGTTTAAAATTATCAAAAACATACCTGCTCCCTTGTGTTTTATCTGGGCAGTGTGTGCATCTTGCCGGGGCCTTTTGGGCTCGGGTTAAGTCTGTTCTTTTCCCGAGTTATGGGGAAAAAAAAAAAAGGGTGAAACCAGTCAAGAGGGAGTTACTTTCCGTTTCGAGGAGACGGAGGTTGGGTAGGCAAACCCCCTGGTGTTCCTTGTGCACCCTTTTTAAACAACCTGCCGACCTCTGGGAAAAAGGGGCCCTTTTGGGTATTCCCTGTGGGGGTGGTTTCGGCTTTTTTCCGGAAGGGAGACAGGGGGGCAAGTGAAGGACCGCGCAAAGCTCATGGGCATCTCCCCACCTACCTGCCCCGGTTGAAGGGTTTTGCGCGGGGGGGTCTGGGGATGTGGGGAAAACAGGACTCACCGAGGAAATTTTTAAAAGGGTTCTGTTTTACCCATTCCGAAACCTCTGGCCCTCGGGGGCTGCCCAAGCCGGGGTCGGAGGTTGGGGGTTTGGGCTTTTGAATTTTATCAGGATCCCTCAAGTTTTGGGGCTTGGTTGGCGTGCTTCCATGGGGAAGCGTGTGTGAGGGACAATCTGAATTTTAGAGCCTTTAGGAACGGGGGGTGTCCTCGGATGAGTGCGGGGGCCTGCTGGAGAGCAGGCCACTTCCTGCTTCAAATTTTCCCTTTAACACAAGGTTTTTTCACCAGGGTGGGGAGCTCCTCGCGGTCAGGGTGGCCGGGTTTTTCCATGCGGAATGGGCCTATGGGCTTCAGACACCCGGAGGTCGGGACTAGCAGTTTTTTTTAGTTAGCTTTGGGTCAGGGACTACAGTGGCCGCGCGGTGCTTTTGATCGACGCACGGGAAAATCCCCCGGGGGGGGTGGTTAAACATTTTCGTGACCGGGGGAAGGGCGCTCTCTGGATTTGAGAGGGGGGGGGGCAGGGAAGCCCTTTCCATTGGAGGGGCTTTTCCTTTGAGTACCCTACTTTGTCTCCCTTCCGTGGGGGTATTCGCACGTAAGATTTTTGTTTGTTTTGGTAACTGTGTGGGATATAGGGGTTCAGGCGCCGAACTTGGGTTTCGGGGTGGTTGGTGAAAGCGAATAGTGTTTGTTTCATTTTTTTAAATTCTTGGTAATTTTTATATTTTTTGGGATTATATATGTGTTGGGGATTGGCTTTGATTGGTTGGGTGGTGGGGAAAAGGGGGGGGGTTTTGTTGGATATTGGGGTTTAGGGGGCTTTGAGGACCTTTGGGGGGATGGGATGCGGGGGCATTCAGGGGCCCAAAAAAATAGAAAAAAATTGTGGTGTGCTGGTGTTGGGTTTCTTTTTTTTCTTATTGGTTTGTTGTGAAAAAAAAAATTGTGGTGTGCTGTTGTTGTTGTTGTTAGGTTTGTTTTTCTTTTTTTTCTTTTTGTATGCAACCGGGCCAGGGCATCTTGGGTAATTATGTACTGTATTATAGTAGTGTAAAATTTTTTTAAAAGGGTTTTTGGGGGAAATGAGTGTTGCTGGACCCGGGGATAAATAAAACCCTAATGAGGGTTTTTGGCTTTGGTTTTTTGGGGGAATTTTGTATTTATTTATTGTATGTTTTTTTTTAAAAAAAAAATTAATTTAAAAAAAAGAAATTAAAAGGATGGGTAACTCGGGTAATACAGGATTTTAATTAAAAAAGTAAGGTACACAGGGCTGCCCAGCGAATAGTGAGTCGTCTGGAGTATAAAACGGATTAACCTTTTGTACGGATAAGTAATGTATGCCAAAATGACGCACCCGCAGGATATGAGTGCATTTTTGGAGTAAAACAGGATGTAACTCGGGGTCAGTACAGGACTTAAGAACGAAGTCCTTTTTTAAAATCTGACATGTGTCACTTTATCTGTGAATAACTTTTTAATACTTTTACCTATTCATTTGATTTTAGAATGTTTTCTTGTGACACATTGTGCTTTAAATTTTAAATTAAATTTTGGTGAAACAAAACATTGTTTATTTTAAAAAAAATAAAATATTTGAAAAATTTGGAAAAATTTTTCCCTTTTCAAAGTTTCATGTAAGACGGGCAGTATATCCAACAAAATCATAAATAATGAACATCTACCATATATCTACTTTAGGTTGGCATCATTTTTTAAACAATGTTTTTTTTTTATTTAAAAAAAAAATGTCAACACTTTTTTACGGACCCATCCAATTCTGATGTGGCTTTGAGGAGCCTGTATTTTAGACACACCCGTAAATGACTCCATCTAAGAAACTGCACCCCTTAAAGTATTCAACACAGCATTTAGGAAGTTTATTCATCATTTAGGTGTTTCACAGAAATTAAAGCAAAGAAGAGATTAAATGTCAAAATTTCATTTTTCTTTTGCAAATTTTCAATGTTTATCAATTATTTCCCATATGTGGCCCTAGTGCGGTATTTGGCTCAACCACAAGCCTCAGAGTAGGAGGAGCACCTATCGGACTCTGGGGTCTCATTTTCATGAGGATATATTTTGGGCACCATTCCAGCGCCCTATGGTGCTAAAACTTAATAACCACCCCTAGAAAGACCCCATTAAGGAATATATCCAGGGATGTAGTGAGTATATCATCCCCACAGGTGTTAGAAAATTTTTCTTCAGTGTTAGGCTGTGAAAATAACACTGCAATCTGCAATTTTAGCTGAAAATGTTTAATTCTTACAAGGAATCCTAGGTAAAAGCACCCCAAAGTTTGTTACACAATTTCTTCCAAGTTCAGCAAAACCCTATATGTGGGTGTAAGCTGCTGTTTGGGCGCATGGCAGGAAGCGCTATTTGGCTTTTGGAACGCAGATTTTGGTGAATGTCAGGTCTCATTTGCAAAGCCCCCAAAGTACCAGAAAAGGTGAAACCTTCCAGAAGTCACCCCATCTTGGATTCAGTACCCCTCATGGATCTCATATAGGGGTATATTGTCCATTTTGGGTGCACAGGTGTTCCACAGGGTTTTTTTTAGCTTAGGGCCGTGAAAATAAAATTAAAATCTTGCTGTTATACCATTGTTTTTGTCCTGTGCGGTATAAGTGACAGGATAACTTTACTATGGGGGTTGCTACAATTATAATGATATACATTTTATTTATTTTTTATGTTTTGCTACTTTTACACAATAGAAATGGGTGTGTGAAAAATTGCGTTTTTATGTCATCATAGTCTGACAGCCATAACTTTTTCTATATATGAAGCTGATTTAGGGCTTATTTTTTGCGGGATGAGTTGACATCTTTACTGATACCTTTATGGGGATCATATGACTCTTTATCGCTTTTTATCAGGGAGTCAGAATGAACAAAATACAGCAATTCTGATTGTGTTTTTTATTTTTATTTTTACAGTAGTCACCATGTGGTATAAATGACATGCTTTTTATGTTTTACTCCTTTGACACAAATTAAAAACACTTTTATTTTAAAAAGTAAACACATTTTTGAATTGCCACAGACTGAGAGCCATAACTTTGTTATTTTTCTGTGTAGGGGCTTGTTTTTTCCGGGATGAACTGATGTTTTTATTGGTATAATTTTTTGGGGGACACATGACTTTTTGATCGCTTTTGAATCCATTTTTTGGGAGGCAGGGTGAAGAAAATGCAATCCTGTTAGCGTTTTTTGTTTTTATTTTTTACAGTGCTCACCATGCAGTACACATGAAGTGTTAGTTTTACTCTGTTGGAAGATACGATTGTGGCAATATCCAAATTTATATATTTTTTATGTTGTAGCAGTTTGAAAAAAACAAATGTTTTTATTGTGTAAAACATTATTTATGTATTGCTCTCTTCTGTTAGCCATAACTGTTTTATTTTTCCTTATACAGAGCTGTGTAAGGTATTTTTATTTGTGGGACAAACTGTTGTTTTCATTGGCACCACTTTGGCATTTATATGACTTTTTGATCTCTCTTTATTCCATTTTGTATGTTGCAGGATATGCACAAATTGCAATTCTGCCATTTTTTTTTTTTTTTTTTTTTTTACGGAGTTCACTGTATGGTTAAAATAACATGACAGATTTATAGGTTAGGTCGTTCCACACGTGGTGATACCAAATATGTGCACTTTTTTATTTTGGATCTTTTTTGGTTTGCTTGGTATTTGTATTGGGTAATGGGCTGTTTGCGTGCTTTACTGTATATATTTTTTTACACTTTTACTTATTTATTTTTTATTTTCTTCACTTTTTCCACTTTGGCGCTATTCTCAGCGAGTTACCTCTGCTCCCGATGGCAACTGCAGGAGCCCAGCTGTAGATCACCAGCGGTCTCTCGCAGCGATTGTGCGGGCACAGCTCCTGTGCCCGCAGGATTACCATGACGTTTCTGTACATCATAGTGCGTTAACAGGCATTGCACTATGACGTACAGAAACGTCAAGGTGCATTATGGCGATAAACAAGAGTGTGACTATAGTTGTAATAGGTTTTATTGGGAACCCATTCATGTCTAATAATATTGTTACTTTTTGTAAGAAATAACAAGCTATGGGATTTCTCATCTTTAGCACTTCCATTTAGGTTTTCTGATATATTGTACTTTTATCCATATTTTTAATTATTGCTTATTTTGCTGCTGTTTCAGTTTATTGTCATTTGATGTTTTTTTTTAAAGATTTTACTATAGGGCCCTGTAGAGTCTACTTATGCTCCTTAAAGGGATTTTGCCACGAAGTAAAATTGAGGTGGGAAGTTTGCAAATGAAATAAGAAAATTTTCACCATTCATTATTATTAAAAATTCTGCACCGTTTTTCTTTTAGCTGCTCCTTTAGTGATCCATTGTTTACAGCTCGTCTCCAGGGGATACGACCAGGGCTGAGAGCTCCTCAGTCCCGGTCACACATGCTCAGACATCACGTCTCTTCTCAGGCAGCTACTGAGTGTTCATCCCCAGGTGCTGTCATTCTATTTCTACAAAACATAATTAGGCTGTGCACATCTAAAATATATTCTGAAAAACATAAGCATAGGTGCACACTGAAAGGCAATAGCATACATCTAACACAAATATCAGTGGCACACTAAAGACTAAGTAAAACCTCAAGGTATATAGGAATATTGGAAATGCATTACTGCTAAGGAAAATATGAAAAACCTGGGACTCTTAGTTTACAGTATTTGATCAAAGATTGTATTAAGCTCACCTCCCAAAACGTCAAGGGGATCCCAGAGCAGGTGAGTCCCTACACTAAACATGTTACCCAGTCTGGATTGACGCCTAGTGAGGTAACATGTTTAGTGTAGGGACTCACCTGCTCTGGGATCCCCTTGACGTTTTGGGAGGTGAGCTTAATACAATCTTTGATCAAATACTGTAAACTAAGAGTCCCAGGTTTTTCATATTTTCCTTAGCAGTAATGCATTTCCAATATTCCTATATACCTTGAGGTTTTACTTAGTCTTTAGTGTGCCACTGAGATTTGTGTTAGTCATTCTATTTCTGTCATCTGTGCTCCTTAGTAATTAGTCAAACAGTGCAAATAAATAAAAAAGACACCTCAATCAGGTCTGTGCATTAATAAAGAGAAAAAAAAATCCACAGGTTTGGTTTCTGCAGGGATTTGAACCTAGGACCCTTGTGCTGTGAAGCAAAAACTTTACCTCTCAGCTACTCACAATGCTTTACATAAACAGTCCTTTCTTTGACTAAAGAAAGGAAAGGCCTGGTGATGTCATCCTGCTTGGTCACATGATATACAATTCAAACAAATCACACACGCCTCCTTCTGAGCACACAGAGCTGAAGAGCTGGATACAGGAGGTATGAAATGAGATCGTGGCAAAACCCCTTTAAGATGAATATACAGTACCTTTTACTATATTGTTTAATAGGTCTTGGGAAGGAAACTTTAGGAAATGTATCACTTACCTGAGCATATCTCCAATAGAGGCCGATGTAATGGATCTTATGGGCTGTGGAGCCTGGTGCAAAAAAGTCAGCTGTCCCCTGATGTTGCTTGTGCCGGCCCTTGTCTGTGCATATAGGCTTCTCTTACGTCCAGTAGAAGATCTAAAGACTTTACTGGCCGATAAAAAATCCACCCACGTATTGCGATTTCCTCTAGACCCACAACATTCACCTTTAGGGAATCAGTAAGTTACAGCCTGTATAATATACTGAATATGTGGGTACAATTCTAGCTTATCCCTTGGGTCTGTTTGATTTCTATGTACACCCTTGCCTACAGTGGGATAATTAACATTTACTTGTACTTAGTCTGGTGTAAAGCGGACACTCTCTCAGACACAGTTCACTAGAGTAGGCTTGCACAACATATGGTCCACGGCCAAAGGATTTCTGGCAGCCCAAAAACCAGATCGCAAAGACTTGCACCAACTCCATTCAAGATGGACATTCTTCTGCAGGTTTTTGGGCATAACTAGATGGTTTGGGGGTGTTCCTGGACAGTCCGCGGGGGCATTTCTGGTCAATCTGGGTGTGTTCCTGGGTGGTTTTGGCCTCCACCTACCGACAATTTGTACAGGTCTGCACTAGAGCATGCTCACAGCATACCCTAGGACAACAAGACAAGATGAGAGAGTTTAACCTCCAGAATTGTGAATGCAGCTCTGGAGTATATTATAAGTTGTACCTCAGGATCAGTGTCACGATCACAGAGTAGGTGGTGGATAAGCAAATTACCACGCAGGGTTGATATAGACCAATGCTGAGGAGTCTAAGGGACCCCCCTGGTCTTCACCGGTGTCCTCCGCAAGGCAGGAGCAGGTTTCACTGCAGGGAATTCCCAGATCGCTACACTCAACGTAGATCCTGACGGTAACAGACAATAAGCTTATAAATCACCTGGGTAATCTGATGAAAAATGGAAAAGTGACCGAGAAAACAAGGAGCTAGCTTCAAACTTGGAGGCAGAAATGTTTGGAGGAAAGCCAGACCTTGTCCCCAGGTTGATATGTAGGAGAAGCTCTGCATCTTTAGTCGGCCTGTCTCTTGAATCAGTCCGAGACGTGGGGAAGGTTTTGATGGGTGAGTTGCCAGATGTGGAGGAATTCGCATATCTGAGCTTTCACTGCTGGGACATTCGAGGAGGCTGTGAGTGGCAGAGGAAGACAAGGATGTTGGCCATACACCACACAGAAGGTAGAGTACCCCAAAGATTCACTGGTGTGATTATTATAAGCGAAATCAGTCCAGGGAAGTAGAGATACCCAGTTATCCTGCCATGCCAAGACGAATTGGCAAAGATAGTTCCTCAAAATATGGTTGACTCATTCCACTTGGCCATTGGTCTGAGGGTGGTAAGGAGAAGACAGGTCTAGTTTAATTTGGTCATATATAGCCCACCAAAACCAGGAGGTAAACTGCACTCCTCTATCCGACACGATGTGAGTTGGCATCCCGTGAAGACGGAAAATGTGCTGCAGAAACAAGACAGCCAATTAGGGAGCGGTCAGAAGACCTGGCAGGGGCGAAAACTGCGCCATCTTATAGGAGCGATCCACAACAACCCAGATGACTGAACACCCAGACAAGAGGGGGGTCGTAAAAACCCCAGAAACATGAAAAACGGGAAATTCAGAATAGGAAGGGGCAACAGTAAACCAGCTGATCTTAGACGAGAGCTCTTGTTTCGGGTGCAACTGGGACAAGCAGCCACAAAGTCTTTAACATCCTGATGAAGGGTTGACTACCAGTAATGTTGAGAGATCAGGTCAAATAACTTTCAAAAACTTGAATGGCCAGCGACACGAAGGATAAACCCCAGGAAGGACTTTTTTCTGAAAAAGCAGGGCCACACAAACATCCTGCCCGGGAACAGACGTTCGTGAACAATGAGGTGTTGAGGTTCAGGAGCAGTGTTCATGGCATCAGAGGACCGGGACAGAGCATCTGTTCTTGGCTGCTGGACAAAAATGAAGGACGAAATCAAAATGAGAGAAGAATAAAGACCATTGGGCTTGTCGAGGACTTAAACTGACCTCAAAAATACACAAGATTCTTATAATCGTATAGAGGTGAAGTATAAGGGTGCCACTTCTCTAGGGCCATTTTAATGGCCAGCATTTCCCTGTCCCTGATAGAGTAATTCTTATAGGGTTAAAAGACTTAGAAAAAGCCACGGTGATAAACCCGGTTTTTAAAATCAATTTCTGCAGAAAAGGGCCGAGCCCAATCAACAGGCATAGGCTTCCCAGGTTTCCCGGGTCCGGGCCAAGGGAGTACAGTGGGGAGGAAAAGGGCAGCTTCACTGAGTAAAGTTTTTCCCCCCAAAATCCATAACAGGGATTCCCCTTGTAAACGGGTGCCTCCACTCCTGGGGCCCGCGGGCCGGGGGCGCACCTGGTCTGCCCCCCCCGGGTGTGTGCCGGGGTCCGGGGGGGACCTGGCCGGGGGACACGGCTCCCCGCACAAAAGGACCACCTGCCTCTTTCCGTCCCTCCGCGCCCTCTCCCGGCCGAGGCACGCGTGCCCTTTCTCTAAGGCGCCCCTCGTTCTCGGAGTTTTAAAAGGGGCCACCCCCTTTAAATTTGGCTAATTCCAGACGCCTCCTCTTTTAAGGTTATTCCCTGCCTCCCGCGGGATCTATTTTGCCTCGGGGGCCTTAGCTAAAGCGTTCCCAAGTATATTCTCCCCTTTCCCCGTGTCCCAGACCTCTTGCACGTTTCCGACTCCGAAACCTGCCGCCAGCCCGCCCTTTCCTCCCTTCCCCGCCCCCAAAAACCCTTTTTGCCACCTGCCCTGACCCCTGCCTGCCAACAACGATTCTCGACACGACTCTTACCACACGCACCTGGGCTGCCATCGCAAGCAAGTCACGTCAGGGGGACGACCTGTACCTCAAGCCGCGCAAGTCCACCCCACTTTGCGGGGGGCTCTGGTAAAACCCGGGACTACTTAATTCCGTTCCCTGGCGGGCTTAACACCACGCTCCGGTGGTCCAGGGATCCACTACCAGCCGTTACAGTTTGATCCACCATGGATCCCGCCAAGGTGCCCCTCCCAAAGGGTCTCAGACTCACGCCCTTTTCCCCAACACCCGAAGAATACGAAACAAGCTCACAACGGGGACAGCTTTCCCCCATGATCACCAATCCTGGGTCCCAGCACAGCAACCTGTCCTCGCCGGTGTCTTCTTCTACCCCGACCGTTCCTGCAACCAGGGGTCCGAAGCTTCGCCTTCCACTGCCTTCCAATTTATGGGATCGAACTTGTAGGGGTTTCGTCACGCGTGCTCCATCCGGGGAGTTGATGGCCGACCATTTCCCACTAAAAAGGTCAAAGGTGCTTTCGTGGAGTCCTTTTTTCCGGAAGGCCCTACCGGGGCGACGCCCTTTGGGCCGGGAATGACCCGTGACCGCAATCACAGTCCTTCCTCACAAATTCCGCAGCGTTTTCAAGGACCTGCGCGAGCATCTTCCCGGAACGGCCACTAAATCTACGCCAAGGGGACTCCTCTTAGGGGATTAGCTTTTCAATTCCGCACCCAAACCTCCAGCGACCTGGATACCGCTCTCTGTGCCAAAATTTAAGAAGGGTCTGTCAACGATAAAGGACGCCCTCGCAGACAGAGATCCCCCACCGCATTGAGGAGCCATCCATCTAGCCATCGCAAGAGTCGTTTTGCGGAGGGGCAGCAGGAGCTCCGTCAGAATGGGACTTGGCACAACCCCCCCTTTATCTCGTCTGGCTCCAGATAACAGATTTCTCTGCTCCTCCTCCACAGTCGTCCACTGAAAACCCATGCGGGGGAACGGGTCACGTGGGATCGGAACTGCCCCCCACGCGGGCTGGAGAATCTCTCCTCACTGCCCAGTCCGGACCTTTTTTCCAGGATTTTGTCCGCACGTCCTCGCGGGCCGGAAACCTCGCACCTAGGGCTTAGGAGAGCCCCTAGGTTCTCAGCACTCCCCCACCGTTTTGCCGGGGAGGTAACCATGGAAGGGGTCTATCTCACGGGGCCTCCTCCTGACGGGTCCGCCGGGGACTTTATTCATGCCCCCCGGGTGTCACGCAACCGTTTTGCCGGTGCCCTCGAAAAGCCGTTGCTTATCTTTTCCTCATGGGGGGCCCCTCACGACTCCATTCATTTAAATCACCAGGCAGTGACCCCCGTTTTTGGGGTCCTGCACACAGAAAAATCTCCTTCCAGGGTTTCTGCCTCACGCTTCTTCGGCATCCTGTTGGGGCTACCCTGGTTAAAAACGCCACCCCCTACCTTCACTGAAGACAGGCAAGTCCTTCGGGGGGGTTTTTGGGGAGTGCCGGGAACTTTGTTTGGTGGCACCACCCCCGGTGGTCCATCTCTTCCTCCCCGGGTCTTTCCTCGGGTTTTCAAAAAGGTTTTTCCAGGGGAGTACCGGGAATTTGGAATTGTTCTCGGAGAAATGGCTGAGAAGTTACCTCCTCTCGGGCCTATGACTGTCCCAAGACCTCCTTCCCGGACCCCCGCCCCCCCGGGCAGGGTCTACCTCCTCGTGCCCGAGACCCAGGGTATGTCGCCACATAAGGGGAATTTGTCAAAAGGATTCATACGCAAATCCTCCTCCCGCCGGAGCCGGTTTCCCTTCTCAGAAAAAAACGGTTCCTTCGCCCGGGATTGATTTCAAGGGCTAAACAAGATCACGGGGAAAAATCGACCCTCTACCCCGAAACTGACTCTTCGACCGCCTCGTGAGCCAGGGTTTTACCAATTAGATCTACGGGACCTACAACCTCATAGAAAACGGGGGGGGATGATGGAAAAAAACATTCAACACATGGGGGCGGGGGATTTCGAATATCTCGTGAGCCTTTTGGGTGTGGCAACCCCCACCGTTTTCCAGGGGTTTTTCAAAGATTTTTCGGGACTTCGTACACCTCGTCATTGTATTCTTGGACGATATTTTATTTTTTTTTCCTGACCTACAACCCACCAAAACAGTACGCCAGGTCCAAAGACCCGGGGGGACAAACCGACTGTATGCCAAGTTGGAAAAGTGCGCTTTCCACCAGGCCCCCGCCTTCCTTCCCGGGGGGACATAATCTGATCGGGTCTTCAGATGACCCTAAAAAACTCCGCGACCACAGGGCCGCACCTTCGGTCCCCGGGCGATTTAAAGATTTTTAGGATTCGCCAACTATCCGCAGTTTATTTCCCCACTTTTCTACGTTGGGGGTCCCACGTGGTCTCACCAGGAAGAACCTAACCTAAATTTGGCCCCCCCTGCCAGGAACGTTCCCCACTAAAGTCTGCGTTCTCCTCCCACCTATTTTGGTCCGTCTGGATCCAGAGAACCCTTCACCTTGAGTAGATGCCTCTTCCTGAACGGGGCTCCCCGACACAAAGGGCCCTAAACAAAGCCTCACATTTGCGGTTTTTTTTCTTTTAAATTTTTCCCTTTTCTTTGCAAAAATTTCCCTAAATCACTTTGCCATAAAATCCCCCTAAGATGCACATCCTTGAACCAATCCCCTTTTGCCTTTCGAAAAAAAATCTGCCTCCTTTTCGCGGCTAGCGCCTAAACCTCGGCCGCCCCCTTCTCTTTTTTTTTCTCTCTTTTTGATTTAAATACCCTTCCGTCCGGCGAAATTTTCCAACATCTCTCTCCCTGCTTCTTACAATTTTCCCCGGAAGGGAACCAAACTCACCTCTGCTCTAAACGGTCCCCACATGGCTCCCCTTTTTTTCCTAGCTTTTTCCTCCCAAACCTAAAAGCGCCTGACTAGGAAAGGAATTCTGGTTCATAGCTCCTCTTTTCTGGCCGGGGTTTTCATCCCGGGGTAACGAAAACCTAGCCCCACACTGCAATACTGGGGCCAACCTGCCCAAATTCCCAAGGGGGCTTTTTTTCTTTTTGTACCCCTTGTGGCCGAAAAAAAGGGCCCCCGCCATGGGCCCCCTCCCTGCCCCCCGCCTTTCCGGGAAGGCTCCAGACACACTTTGGAGGACTTCACAGCCTTCCCAGTTCCTGGGGAATTCCGTCATCGGGTGGGGTCCTTGCCGTTTTCAAAAATTTCCCCCCTTTTTCCGCGCCGGTCCCCCACTCCCAATTTCGGGGTTTTTTTCCGCCCAAATTTTTGCCGTGGTTTACCATCCCACTCGCCTGATCGAGGCTCCAATTTTCCTAAATTCTGGCGTCCTTTGGTTCCCGTTTTTCAAAACAATTTTAAAATTTTTTCCCCGGCCCCCCCCCCCCCCAACGGGCAAGGTGGAGAGGTAAACCCCCGATCTTGGGGGATTTATCTACGGCACTTCGTGTCCGACGCAGGGCAACGGTCCGAATTTCTTTCTTGGGCCGAGTTCCGTTATATCACCGGGACCCGACTCAACTGGGCCCCTCTCCATTTTTTGGTCTACGGACGTCACCCCCGCCCCCTCCCCTCCCCTTTCTTCTGCCTCCCAGGCCCCGCCGTGGACAACCAGTTCAGGGTATCGTGTCATCTGCGAAACCCCCCAAAGCCTTACTCCAGGCTTCAGCCCGCATGAAAAAACCCAAACTACAAGAGAGAAACCTTCCCCCAAAAAAGTGTGGCCTCCTTCAGAAAACATACACCAAGATCCCGCTTTAACTGGGGCCGCGGTTTCTGGACCTTTCGAATACGCGACAACTAACCGGTTCCATAAAATTGCCCCCCTCCCTTCTCCAGGTTTCCTAAAGCATTTTATTCTCCCCCTAAAGCCCGCTGGGCCCAACCTTTTCTCCCCGAGACCTGCTCCGCCCCTGGGGTTAAATCCCCTGATTCTTTTAAGTGAAGGACATCTTAGATATGAAACCATCAGGGTAACGATTTTTTCTTGTAATTGAGGGGCTTTCGGGCCCCAAGAGAGGGCCTGGGAACCGGAGTCCAATATCCTGAACCCGGGCCTATCCGCAGATTCCTTTGGCCAAAAAAAAGGGGAGACCTAAGGGGGGGTACTGCACGGGCCCCCTCCTCGGCCCGCGGCCGGGGCGCACCCTTTCTGCCCCCCTGGGGGTTCCGGTCCGGGGGGCGACGCTGGCCGCGGGACACAGGGCCTCACCTACCTCGTTCCTTCCCTCCGCCCCCTCCGGCCGGGCGCCGTGCCCGTTCTCTAAGGGGCACGCTCGTTTCTCTGAGATTTTTAAAGGGCCCCGTCCCGTTTAAATTTCAATTGCCCCGACCCCCCCTATTTTAAGGTTACCTCCCTGTTAAATTCCCTCGGATCTTGTTGCCCCCCTGCCTTAGCTAAACGTTCCTAATTATTCTCGCCTTACCTGTACCAGAAACCCTTGCACGTTTTTCCCACCGAACCTCGCCCCACCCTGACCTTCCTGCCTGTCCACGACCACGAAACCCTGCCGCCGCCCCCCGCCCCTGCCTGCCACACACGATTCCTCGGATACGACTCGTACCACCTGCACCCGGGTGCCATCGCAAGAAATCAAATCAGAGGGACACCTTACCTCACGCCGCAGCAAGTCCATCCCGCTTTGCGGGGGGCTCTGTGAAAACCGGGGGCTATTAGATTCCGTTTTTCCCGGCGGGCTTTAAAACCCTCGCTTGCGGTGGGGCCGGGATCCACACTACCGTTACACTCCTTTTCTTGGTAAGGGCAACAATGGGCGCAACCAGGATGGAAAAGTGCGGGATAAACTGGCAGTAACAGTTAGCAACACCAATGAAGCATTGGATAGCATGAAAAACCATCGGGTGTGGCCAGTTTAGTAGTGCCGTCATTTTTCCAGTTCATTTGAAGACCATGTATCCCAGAAAAGGCAAATTGGAACACTCAGAAAGATATTTTTCTAACTTGGCGTAGAGCTGGTAGTCCCACAGGTGGGTAAGAACCTGGTGAACATGGGCACAATGGGACTTGAGATCCGGAGAAAAAATCAGGGAGTCATCCAGGTAGACCAGTACACTCTTGTAAAGCAGATCCCAGAATATGTCATTGACAAATTCTTGAAATACTGCCGGCGCGTTGCAGAGACCAAATGGCGCAACCAAATACTCAAAATGGCCACCTCGAGTATTGAAAGGGGTCTTCCGTTCGTCGCCTTGCCGGATGTGAATTAGGTTATAGGCACCCAGGAGATGTAGTTTAGAGAAGAAGATGGCCCTTGTTTTCTGTCGCAGAGCTCAGAGATTATCGGCAGCGGGTAGCGATTCTTAATGGTGATTTTGTTAAGTCCCCAATAATCAATGCAGGGCCACAAGGAGCAGTCTTTTTTCTCGACAAAGAAGAACCCTGCACCAGCAGCAGAGGATGATTTACAAATAACACCCTTCTGCAGGTTCTCCTGGGTGTAAGCAGACATGGCTTCAGTCTCGGGACTGGACAGAGGAAACACCCTACCCCATGGAGGGGTGGAACACAGCAGGAGATCTATAGGGCAGTCCTATGGTTGGTGTGGAGGACCTGCCTGTTTCTTGCAGAAGACATCTGCAAAGTCCCGATCGTGCACCGGAAGTCCGAGAGAAGGACCAGAGGACTAGAGTGCATACAGCGAAACAGCAACTAGATGAGGTGGCCGTGGGAAGAGATACAGGAAGAATGACAGTGGGTTCCCAAGCGCATGACTTCACCAGACTTCCAATCAATACTCAGAACGTGAGTACGTAACCAGGAAAGTCCCAGAAGAAGAGAGCTGGAAGTGAGGTAGCACAAGGAAGGAGTTTCATTCCTGATGTAACACTCCGACTCACAGGAGAAAGAGAATGAGTGTGGTACCAGATGGTACATGAGAGAACTTTGCCAATTACTGGGAGACAAAGAGAGATTTGGCCAGGGTGACTGGCAGATTACACTTGGCAACTAATGCTGGACAGCTGAAATTGCCCACAGAGCCCAAATCCACACAGCTGGCAGCCAGAAGGCAGGATCCAGATGGAAGGCATGGTCAGAGGTGGAGAAGGAGAATCTTCGCCCAGGATTGCCTCTCTCATGAAGCCTAGGCTCTGGAGTTTTCGAGACAAATTGAACAGTCCCTCAGCAGGTGCTCCTTGGCTGTACAATAGGCCAAGATTCCACCTGTGAGCTTTCTCCTCCTGTGTTAGATGGGCTCTGTCAATCTGCATGGATTCCTCCCATGAGGTGGACGGCTCAGGTTGCAGAGGATGCTGGAAGACAGAAGAAAAGCGGGGAACTCTACGAGGTCAGGAAGCCTCCCACTGTTGGTGGATCTCCTGCTATCGTTCGACTAAGTGGACATCAATGCAGGTAGCCAGTGTAATGAGGTCTTCCAGCTGGGTAGGGAGATCTCGGCCAGCAAGTTCATCCTTAATGCGACTGGCCAGACCCTCCCAGAATGTCATAACCAGGGCTTCATTGTTCCATGCCAGCTCAGATGACAAGGTCCGAAACTGCACTGTGTAATGTCCCATGGAAGACGCGAGGAAGTGAGCATGCTGCTTGAAGAGGTGCGTCGAGGTTCCTCAAAAACCTTGCGAAAGGCTGTCAAGAAGTGCAGATGGCTAGTACTCTCTTATTCACTCTCGTCTTGACTACTGCAACTCCTTGCTTATCGGTCTCCCTCTCTGCAAACTCTCCCCTCTGCAATCTGTTCTGAATGCAGCAGCCAGGCTTGTCTTTCTCTCCAGCCACTATACTGATGCCTCTACCCTGTGTCAGTCACTGCACTGGTTGCCCATCCAGTGCAGAATACAACATAAACTCACCACTCTCACCCATAAAGCTCTCCACAGTGTTGCTCCTCCCTACATCTCCTCCCTCATCTCTGTCTACCACCCTACCCGTGCTCTCCGCTCTGCTGATGATATCAGACAACATTCCTCAATCATCCGAACCTCCATCCCCGTCTCCAAGATTTCACCGTGCAGCAACCGGTCCTATGGAATATGCTACGCGGGCGATCAAGCACATTCACAACCCTCACAGTTTTAAGAGGGCCCTGAGAAAACATCTTCTCAGCCGGGCCCTACCAAGATCCCTAACTGCTATCACACCTGTCACTCCCTACACTAGGCACTCACAGGCACTTATCTGTATATAGATGTACTGTCGGGGTGGCGGGGTCACCCAATTTTATGAAAACCACCTCTTATTTATGTAACATGGCTGGACCATAGTAAACTGAGCACTTCTTAAACCCCTTTGTCTCACCCATACACCATAATAGATTGTAAGCTCTCGCGAGCAGGGTCCTCATACCTCGTGTCATTTGTAAGTTCTTTTAATGTGTAATGTCTGTATGTACACCCTCTAATTTGTAAAGTGCTGCGGAATATGTTGGCGCTATATAAATAAAAATTATTATTATTATGATTATTACTCAGAGGATCCCTTCTTTGCCATAGAGGGGTGACCCAGGTGAGAGTGTCACTGGAGAGCAGGAAAATGATGAATGCCACCATGGCCCGTTCTGAAACAAACTGGTGCACCAGGACCTTGAAATGGATGGTGCACTGATTCAGGAAGCCTCAACATGCCTTGGGATCTCTACTATAGTGAGGAGGCAACATCAGGTGCAGAAAAGAGCTGCTAGGCATAGATGGGGCTGCAACCGGAAAGGACACAAGGACAGGAGCAGTAGAAGGTTCCGGCAGTCTAGCCACTATATTTTACAACATCTGGAAGGGTTGCTCTTGACAGGCACCTTGGTGCAAGATTTCAGCCACCAGCCTCTCTGTGTCAGATGGTGGTTGGTTAGCGGGATCCATCTTCAAGCTATATTGTCACGATCAAAGAGTAGGTGGTGTATCCGCAAGTCACTGCACACAGTTGGCGCAGACCTACGCCGAGGAGCAGTCTAAAGGACCTCCTGGTCTTCACTGAAGCCCACAGCAAGGCAGGAGCAGGTTTTGCTGCCGGGAATCCCCAGGTCACTACCCCCAACGTAGATCCTGACGATGACAAGCAGGGCCGCCATCAGAAATTTCGGGGCCCCATACAGCTGAAGCATCGGGGCCCCCCCTCTACCAACTTTGCCGCCGCTCAACACCGCCCCCTACCAGTCCACCAAAAAAATAAAAATGCATTTGCCCATTGTTTTTTGGATTCAGTTCTCGTTGTATTTTACAACATACAGTTTATCTATATTGTGCGAGTCAGTATGTATACAAGAGCCAGCGAATACCGCCACATGATCACTGTATCTCACCACTATAATGTTACTGACCAAACCAGTACACCCAGACCAATACAATAAAAAATATACACAAACCAAATAATTCCACCACATCATTACCACATATCTCCACCATAGAGAGACTAAATAATACCACTGTACTGTTACTAAATATAAAAACCGTTACCCAAGAGCAATAATACCTCATACAGTGACCATATAGTGGTTAGAAACAAGGGCACACACAGTGCAGTTACGCTTGTGACTCACAGGTACAT
>JAODAL010039871.1:0-37544 GCA_025379985.1 Phyllomedusa bahiana
CCGACTGGGGGTCACCCGGGCCCGTAGGGCCCCCAGAGAGTACAAGCCGGGGAGTTTAACCCGGCCAAGCCCGAAAGGCAAAATGTACGACCTTTCCCCAATTCCAAAAGTGGTCGCGGGCCCCACACACCTGCCCGGTGGCCCGAGCGAGTGGTCTTGACGTTTTGTGCGGGCCCTTCCCCTCAAGCTCCAGGTGCGGGGGAAACCCCCGCCCCCCAAAAGCGTGGCGAATTGGTCGGGGTTTTGTGGAACGGTTACGGCTACGAGGATTTCCCTGAGGTCCTAATACCCGGGGAACCCGCAGACCTCCAACCCCGGTAAGATGCTCCCGTCCGAAGGGGGTTCCGGGTTCGGAAGGGGGGAGAGGCCCCCTACCCCCAAAAAGGGACCCTGTTTTAAGGCCCCGGGCCCCTTAGTCTGCTGGGATGCCAAGGACTGGGGAAAGGGCGGGGGACGTTGCCCGGGGGCAGGGAGGAAAAACCCCTGGAAAGTGGGATGGGGAGGGGTTTCCCCCCCCCCGGGGGGGGGCCCCCCCCCCCCCCCCAAAACAGGGGGGGGGGCCCGGGGAAAAGTCCCCCGGGGGGGGGTTTTTTTGGGGCCCCGGGGGTTTTCCCAAAAACAAGGGGCCCCGGGCCCCGGGGGCCCCCCCGGGGGGGCCCCGGGGGGTTTTTAAAAGGGGCCCTTTTAAAAAACCCCCCTTTTTGGGGGGACCCCCAAAAAAAATTCCCCAAAACGGGGGGTTTTTTCCCCCCGGGGCCCGGGGAAAAAAAAACCCCCCAAAAAAAAAAACCCCCGGGGGTTAAGGCCCCTCCCCCCAACCCAAAAAAAATTTTTTTTTCCCCAAAAAAAGGGGAAAAACCCCCCTTTTCCCCCCCCCGGGGGGGTTTTTCCCCCGGGCCCCTTTTTTTGGGGGTTTTTAAAGGGGGCCCCAAAAAAGGGGGGGGTGGGGGGGGAAAAACCCCCCCCCCCGGGAAAAACCCCGGGTTTTGGGCCCCGGGGAAAATTTTTCCCCCCCGGGGGGGGGTTTTGGGGGGGGGAAAATTTTCCCCAAAAGGGGGCCCCCTTTCCCCCCCCCCGGGGGGGGGGGGCCCCCCCCCCCCAAAAAATGGAAAAGGGGGGGGGTTACCCCTTTTTTTTTTTTTGGGGGGGGGAAAAACCTTTTGTGTTAAAACCCCCCTTTAAAAAAAGGGGGTTTGGGGGGTTTCCCCGGGGGGAAAATTTTTTAAAAATTTTAAACCCCCAATTTTTTTAAAGGGGGGGGAAAAAAATCCCTTCCCCCCCTTCCAAAATTTTCCCCGGGGGGTTTTGGGGGGGGCCCCCCAACCCAAAAACCCGGATTTTTTTTTTTTGGGGGGGAAAAAACCCCCCAAAAAATTTTAAAAAACCTTTTAAAAGGGGGAAAATTTTTTTTCCCCCTTTTTTTTCGGCCCGGGGGGGGCCCCCATTTAAACCCCCCCGGGGGTTTGGGGGAATTTTTTCCCCAAAAAAAATACCCCCCCTTTTAAAAAAATTTTTTTCCCCCCCCCGGGGGGCCCCGGGGTTCCCCGGGGTTTTTTTAAAAAAACCCCCAAAGGGGGGGGGGGTTTTTTAAAATTTAAAATTTAAAATTTTTGGGGTTTTTTTTGGGGGGAAAAAATTTTTTTAAAAAAAGGGGGGGAAAAACCCGGGCCCCAAAAAACCCGGGGAAAATTTTTAAATTCCCGGATTCCCCCCAAAAAATTTGGGCCCTTTTTCCCCCCCCTTTTTTTTTTTTTTTTTTTCCCTTTTCCCAAAGGGGGGGTTTTTTTTTTTGGGGGCCCCCCCCTTTTTTTCCCCAAATTCCCCCCGGGGGTTTCCCTTTTTGGGGGCCCCAAACCCCCGGGGCCGGGGCCCCCCCGGGGGGGGTTGGGCCCGGGGCCCCCCAAAAATTTTTTTAAAAATTTTTTCCCCCCCCCGGGTTTTTAAAAAACCCCCGGGCCCCGGGGGGGGGAAAAAAAGGGGGGGTTAAAAAAATTTTTTGGGGGGAAAATTTGGGGGGCCCCCGGGGGGCCCCCCCCAAGGCATCGAATTTGGAGACTTCATTTAACTTGCGGAAGTCATTACAAAACCGCAAGCTACCATCTGGCTTAGGGATAATCACGATGGGGCTGGACCACCCACTTTGGGACTTCTCTATTACCCCCAGGGCTAGCATTTTCCTCACTTCTTCTGAAATGGCTTGCCTCTGGGCTTCTGGCACCCTGTATGGTCTCAGCCGCACCTTTTGGCCGGGCTCGGTGACAATGTCATGTTGGATGACATCTGTCCGGCCAGGCAGTTCAGAGAATACCCCTCGGTTCCTCTGTAGGAACTCCCGGACCTCCTGTCTCTGGACCTCTGACAAGGACTCCGCGATACGGACGGGGGGTAACTCCTTGTTTGGGACTCCCCTGACTCCCCTTGCAGCCACCAGGCTTTCTCGGTCCTTCCAGGGTTTGATGAGGTTAATATGGTAAATTTGGTAGGGTTTTCTTTTCCTGGCTGGAAAACCTTGTAATTCACCTCACTCACCCGTTCACAGATCTCATAGGGGCCTTGCCATTTAGCTAGGAACTTGCTCTCTACAGTTGGTACAAGTACGAGCACCCTGTCCCCGGGCTGAAAAGACCTGACTCTTGCGGTCCTGTTGTAAACCCGGGCCTGGGCTTCCTGGGCCTGTAGCATGTTCTCCCTTACAATGGGCATAACTGCCGCGATCCTGTCCTGCATGTCGGCTATATGCTCTATGACACTTCTGTAAGGGGTTTCCTCTTGCTCCCATGTTTCTCTGGCTATGTCCAGGAGCCCTCGGGGATGTCTCCCATATAGCAGCTCGAATGGAGAGAACCCCGTGGATGCCTGTGGGACTTCCCGGATGGCGAACATAAGATAGGGCAACAGGTGGTCCCAATCCCTACCATCCTTGTCCACCACCTTTTTTAACATGCCCTTTAAGGTTTTATTAAAGCGCTCGACCAGACCATCGGTCTGGGGATGGTACACGGAGGTGCGCAGGTGGGCAATTTTTAGCAGGCGGCATAGCTCTTTGGTTACCTTGGACATAAACGGGGTACCCTGATCGGTCAGGATCTCCTTGGGGATCCCTGTACGGGTGAATAGCTGAAACAGCTCCCTAGCTATCCCTTTAGAGGAGGTATTTCTGAGGGCTATAGCTTCAGGGTAGCGGGTGGCATAATCCAGTACAACCAAGATATGCTGGTGCCCTCTAGCTGATTTAGGGAGGGGACCGACCAGATCCATGCCAATCCGCTCAAATGGTACCTCTATAATGGGGAGAGGAACCAATGGACTCCGGAAATGGGGTCTAGGGGCGTGGACCTGACACTCCGGGCAGGACTGACAGAATTCATCCACTGCCTTGTAGATGCCGGGCCAGTAGAAGTTACGCTCCACCCGCTCCCTAGTTTTCTCCGCCCCCAAGTGTCCCCCCAACACATGGGAATGTGCCAGCTCTAAGATCATACGGACATGTGTTCGGGGTACTACCAACTGTTCCACCACCTCTGTTGGCGTCTTTCTCACCCGGTATAATAAATTGTCCCGTACGGCGAAGTGCGGGTAGACCAACTCCTCCCCTGGTTCCTGCGGTCTCCCATCAATGACCTTTACGCTTTTCCAAGCGTTACCCAGGTTAGGGTCCCTCACTTGTTCTGTGCCAAAATTCCCTCTCGAGACTGGCAAGGAGGAGAGTTCTAACTCAGAGGGGGTCTCCTCTGGGTCTCCAGCCAGGACCGACAAGGGAAAAGGCACAGGTTCAACATTCCCAAACTTTTTTTTGGCACAGGGTCATTTGCAGAAAGGTACATCTTTTAAAACATTTCTTTGATTTTTTTATTTCCCCAAAATTTCCCCCAAAACAGGGGGAAATCACCCCCAAAACTGCGCTGTGAGGAAAAACGGGTTTAAACCCCGGCCACCTCATGTTGGGTGACCCCCAAGGAAAGTCTCTTTTCCCCCAGTATGGCTTTTTGGGGTATCCCTGGTTTTCCCCATGGAACAAACTCCCCCCTACCCCGGCGTGAGAGGGATTTTTGCTCTGGGCTCCCCAGTGGGGGTTTTGAAAACAAGGTCACAAAAAGCCCCCCCCGAGTCCAGGGGGGCCCCCCTGCACCAAATGCCCCATTTTTGGTAACAAAAAAGGGGCCCCCCTCTCGTCGGCCCTTTCCCCGCAGCAAACCCGGGGGGGGAAAATTAAGGAGGGGCCGGGGAAAACCCCGGAGGTACCCCCCCCCCATCCTACTTTCCTTTTTTTTCCTCCCTCCCCGGGAACGCCCCCGCCAAAATGTCCCAGCCCTTTGGGCATCGCCACAGACTAAGGGCCCCCCGGGCCCTTAAAACCCAGGGTCCCTTTTTGGGGGGTTAGGTGGCCTTTTCCCCCCCCCCCTTCCCATCCCCAGGAACCCCTTTCAGGACAGGAGAAAGTCTTTACCGGGGTTTGGGAGGTCTGCGGTTTCCCCGGGGTATGTAGGCCCCTGCGGGAAAATTTCCTCTTTTGCGTTTGTCCCTTTTTCCACAACCGCGCCCAATTGCCCAGGGGTTTTTGGGGCCCGGTGAAACCCCACCACCTTTTGGAGTTGAGGGGAAAGGGGCCCCCGGCAAAAAACAGTCACGGGACCACTCGCTCGCCCCCACCTGGGCGGGGTGGGGTGGGGTTCTCCGGCTGTAGCCCACTTTTTGGTAATGTGGCAGGTCGTACTTTTTGGTGACCTGGGGGGCTTGGCCGGTTTAAAAACCCCCGGGTTTTTGTACTCTCTGGTCCCGTACGGCCAGGGTGACCCCCAGTCGGGCCAGATCCCCCCCCGAGTTTTTTGGGAGCCCCTTGGCGCCCCTTGGAAACGCGGGGTCGAAGTAGGCCTTCTGGGTTCGCCCATTATGGGGGGAGCCAGGACATCCCCCCCCACGGGTTTCCCCCCGGGGCAGCTGCTCTCTCTCTGCCCATCTCTCAAAGGTCCCCAGGGCCTCGGGTGCGTTTATCCCCCGGGGAAACTTGCCAGGGAACCTTGCACCAAAATGGCGAGCCCTGGAAAACCCAGACATTTTTGGTTTCTTCTGGCCCTTTCAGCCCGGGTCCCCGTAGCTGTTGCTGCCGGTGTGGTTTACCCTGCTGTTGTTTCCCCTTCCCCCGTGGCTTGGTGGGTCTCAAATTTGCAGGCGATTCGGGTTTAGCTTGCGCCCGGTGGTCCCCCTTGTGCCCCTTTCTTTCTGGGGGCCCCCCATCAGCTGGAGGTTAGCGTTGGCTTGAATTAGGGTGCTTTTAAAACCCAAATTCCCTCCCCTTTTTAGCCGCCTCCCGCTTTACCGTCGGTAGTGGGTTTTCACCCAGGGGCATCCCTTTTTCCTCTGTCTCAAAAAGATTTCTTCCCCCTACTTTGGCCCCAAAGCGTCCTCCAAACCCGTGTGAGCTTTTTGCGGCTCTGGGATCTTTTTGGGGCTTTCATGTGTTTCAGCAGGAGAAAAGGCCGTATTCCAGGTGGAAAAAACAGGGCTTTTTGTATTTTTTAAATTTTCAGCAAAAAAGAAAGAAAAAACGTGCAAGGGGTGCAAAAAACCCCCAAACAAAAAAAACAAAAAACCCTGCCCTCTGGGGTCTAACTAAAAAGAGGGAGCTTTTCTGGGCAGTCTGCAAATTTACCTTGCCTTTGGTTTTTTCCCGCAGGAAAACCACCCAAGGCTTGAAGGTAGCCAGGGGTTGTAACCCCCATAGGGCAGCCCTTAAACCCGCCCGACTTTTAACTCCAGTAAAAACCCCCGGGGTGGAGTCATGGGGAAATGAGCACCCACCCTCCCCTTAAACTCAAATCCCAATGAAAGGCCCACCCCGGAAAAGGCTGAAGCCATACAAAAAATATTAGCCCTGTTAAACATTGCCCCAGTCTAAACTGTCCCACACCTATTAAGTTTGGGCCTTTTTATTTCCCCCCAAATCTCCTTACCTTGGGGGCAAAGTGTTTTTTGGGCATTGAAAGGGGATTTCCAGGACACTGGCCGGGATGTACAAATCCCCTTGTACACCCCTTTCCCGCTGTTCCACCTTTAAAAGGGGTTTTAAGATATATTTTATAATGGGGTAAACTATTGATGTATGTGTAATTTTTAATTTTTGTGTGTGTTATATATAAAATATATATATTTAAATATATATATATATATAAATTATATATTATGTTAAAAAAATAAAATATATATATATAATTTTTTTAAAATTATAATGAAATGGGGGTATGATGTTTTAAACTGTTTTGTGCGTAAAATTTTAAAAAAATAAAAAAATAATCTTTATTTTTTATAAGGGGCCAACATATTCCGCAGCAAATTTTACAAATTCCCAAAGGGTAAACATACAGTCCCTTACACTTTAAAAATACCCTTAAAAAATGAGAAAACAAGGTGTGAGGGCCCCGCTCGTGAGACTTTTCAATCTATTAGGGGGTATGGGTGAAACATTCAGTAAGAAGTGCCAATTTTTACAATGGGCCGGCCATGTTTCATAAATAGGGGGTGGTTTACATGAAAAAATGGATAAAACCTGCCACCCAGACTGTACATCTATATACAGATAATGCCTGTGATTGCCCAAGTGCAGGGAGTGACAGATGTGTGTGATAGCAGTTAGGGATCTTGGTGGGCCAGACCGAAAAGAGTATTTTCAGGGCCCTCTTAAAACTGTGAGGGTTTTTGAATGGCCTGATCGCCCGCGTAGCATATTCCAAGAATTGGGCCGCACGTGTGAAATCTTGTAGGCGGCATGGGGGGTTTTCGGATGATTGAGGAATTAGTCTGATATCATCAGCAGAGCGGAGAGCACGGGTAGGCGGTAGACAGAGACTAGGGAGGAGATGTAGGGAAAGCAGCGCTGTGGAGAGCTTTATGGGTGAGAGTGCTGAGTTTATACGGTATCCTGTACTGGAGGGGCCCCCAGTGCAGTGACGGACCCAGGGTAGAGGCATCAGTATAGCGGCTGGCGAGAAAGAAAACCCCTGGCTTCTGCATTCTGGACAGATTGGAGAGGGGAGAGTTTGCAGAGAGGGAACCGATAAGCAAGGAGTTGCAGTAGTCAAGACGAGAAGAATAAGAGCAGTAATGAGAGTTTTGAGTCGTTTTCACAGTGAGAAATGGAAAGGATTTTGGGGATATTCTTGAGGTGCAGGTGACAGGAGCGGGCAAGGGATTGGATATATGGGAGAAGGTCAATCAGAAACAAATAAACCCCCTACACAGCGGGCCTGCTGCCTAGGAGAAATGGTGGTAAACCCCATACAGAAACAGAAATAAACAGGGGGGGGGGTTGTTAGTAGATGGCGGAAAGACAAAAAAGTTCAGTCTTAGTGAGGTTTAGTTTCAGATGGAGAGAGGACATGATGTCAGACAGCGGACAGACAGTCACTGGTGTTTTGTAGCAAGGCTGGAGTGATGTCATGGGAGGAGGTGTATAATTGGGTGTCATCCGCATAGAGATGGTACTGGAAGCCAAATCTACTGATGGTTTTTCCAATGGGGGCTGTGTAACAATGAAAAGAGGAGAGGACCTAGAACTGATCCCTGAGGAACCCCAACAGCAAGAGGAAGAGGAGAGGAGGTCGAACCAGAAACGAGACACTGAAGGAGCGTCAGAGAGGTAGGAAAGAGAACCAAGCGAGAGCGGTGTCCTGGAGGCCAATGGTGGGTGAGCATGCTGAGGAGAAGTTGGTGATCACAGTGTCAAAAGCTGCAGAGAGATCCAAGAGCAGCAACAATGAGTAGTTACCCTGAGATTTTGCTGTTAGGAGGTCATTTGAGACTTTAACTAAGGCAGTATATATATATATATATATATGTGTTGTGTATATCACATATAATTTACTGTGTATACACATATATATATATATATATATATATATATATATATACACACAGACACAGGCACTGACACACACACACACATATATATATATATATATATATATATATATATATATATATATATACACACACATATATACAGATACGTACACACATACAGATACGCACACACACATATATACAGACACACATACACGCACGAATACGCACGCACACACACAGACACATACAGATACACACGCACGCACACACACACACAGACACATACAGATACACACAGATACACACGCACACACACACAGACATACAGATACACACACAGACATACAGATACACACACACACACCAGACACACATACAGATACACACACACAGATACACACGCACACACACACAGACATACAGATACACACACAGACATACAGATACACACACACACCAGACACACATACAGATACACACACAAACCAGACACACACACATATATACGCACAGATATGCACACACACACACACACATACAGATACACACACAGATACGCACACACATACATACAGATACGCACACACACATGCACAGATACGCACACATACATAGATACACACACAGATACACAGATACACACACACAAACATACATACACACAGCAGACACACACACATAGATACGTACACGGACACACATACAGATACGCACACGGACACATACAGATACACACAGCAGACACAAAACCGGCCCACATACAGATACAAAACAGCCAGATCCAAAAAACACATACAGATACACACACACAGATACACACCCCCCAACACACACACATACAGATACACACAGCAGACAAAACACCAATACAGATAAAACACACACATACAGATACCACAAAAATAAAACACAAAAACCCAAGACCCCCCCACACACAAAATACCCCCACAGCGACACACACACACAGATACAACACCAACAAAACACCCCATACGTTTACACACAGCAGACACACACATACAGATACACACACATACAGATACACACACACACAGATACACACACACACACACAGATACACACACACACATACAGATACACGCACGCACACATACAGATGCACACACAGATACACACAGCAGACACACACACATACAGATACACACAGCAGACACACACATATACAGATACACACAGCAGACACACACACAGATACACACGCCCGAAGACCCCAAAAGCAGAAAACCAACACACACAACAGATACACACAGCAACACACACACAGATACACACACACACCCCACAAAAACAGAAACACCAGCAGACACACCACACACAGCCCCACGCACCCAGACCAAACACAAGCAGTAAACATAACCAGAAAACACACACACAGATACACACAGCTGACACACACACACACAGACACATACCTACGCACACAGACACATACGCACGCACACACATACAGATACACACAGCAGGCTCACACATATACAGATACACACACACACACATAGAGATACACACAGCAGGCACACACACACATACAGATACACAAAAGCAGATACGCAAGCAGGCTCCCCACACATACAGATACACACAGCAGGCTCAACAAAATACAGAACACACAGCGGGCTCACACACAAACAAATACAAAACACACGGGCCCACACATACAGTTACGCCCCGCAGGAAACGCCACAAAACAGACACCCCAACGCACAACCCCAACAACAATACGCACGCGGGCTCACAACAATAAAATACAATATACACAGCAAACACACAAAACATACATATACAAAAGCAGACACCCCACACATACATATACAAAAAACTGACACACACACATACATATACACAAAAGGCAAACAAAAGACACACATATAACACCAGCAACACAAACAAAAGCAACCCCACAAACACATACACACAGCAGACACACACACAAAAACACAGCAGACAACATACACCCCAAGCAGAACACACCCCAAAAGAAAGACACCCCCACACATACACCCCAGCAGACCCCACACACAGAAAGACACACACACATACACACAGCAACACACACACACAGCAAACCCACACAAAACTGCAGATACATACACAAGCAACACAAAACACACAGCAGACACACCCCAAGATACACACACACAGTTTTGCATACATACCCAAAACCACAGATACACACAGCAGACACACACGATACCCCACACCCCACATACAGATACACACAAATTCGCACACACACGCATATACACACAGCAACCACACAAACAGCAGATACATACAACCGCAGATACATATACACAGCAACACTTAACACCAAAAATACAACAAAACAATCCCATACTTTCACACACAGTTTACACACACGGGACAAAACACAATACACACAAACACAAAAAACAGATACACACAAATTCAAAACACACACACATACCCACACAGCAGACACACTCACACACAGATACACCCAGCAAAACAAGCCCCAGATACACACAGCAACACGCACATACAGATACAAAAAGGGCAGACCCCCACACACTACCCCACGGGCAGACAAAAACCAAAATGCACACACTTTTCAAAACACCAAACACACACATGCCACAACCCCCCATCAGACAAAAACAACACCACACACACACATATAAAACATAGCAAACACACACAAAACCCGCACACATACACACAGCAAAACACACGCCCCCAACAAAACAAGATACACACACCCAAACAGAAACACACACAAAAAAACAAAAGCAGACCCCAGATACCACACAGACAGATACACACAGCAAACCCCAGATACCCCACACCCAGACAGATACACACACAAACACCGACAAATACACACAGCAGACCCCAGATACCCCAAAGCAGACAATTATACCCCAACAGAAAACAAAAAATATATTGGGGTTTAAAAAAATTCACGGGGGAGGTTTTCCCTAGTTTTGGGCCTCAGCACACTAAAAGGGAAATTAAACTGTTTTTTTCTCCTTTTTCACTCCTTATCGTTTGTGGAGGAGACACAATCGTTAGTAAAGTGTGAACTCCCCCACCCGGGCACTGCTCTCATCTATGCAAGAGCGGGACAGCCCCGGACAAAAAACAGGGAGACAATACAAAGGGCCACGCATGCAGGTGGTCCCCGGCCAAAACACAAACCCCCGCCCCGGCATCTTGTCCTCCTGCCCCCCCACAAGTCCCACTCTGAGGCAAAGGGGAGGACCCTTGGGGAGCCAAGCTCTTCTCCTCCCGCCCCCAAGACTTCACAAAAGGGCAGCGCGCTTTTTAAAAAAAAAAAAAAAAAAAAAAATTCCCCGGGCAAGCACGCTAGCTGCTGCAAACATGCAGGGGGCAACCCAGGGCGTCTTCCCCGCTGAGGGGGCCGGATGCCACCTCTGGAAAACGCGTGCCATGGGTTTCCCACCACTGACCTAAAAGGGGAAGCACCCGCACGATTTTGTGAAGCTGCTATCTCTGAAAAGGGCCGGGATTAAAAAAGCCCCGGCAGAGCAAGGGCCCGACCCCCCGGGACTAAAGTCATCAGGGGGCCGGGCCCAATAAATTGTACCCGGGCCCGCCCGCGGCCCGGAAAGGGGTTTCCCCGCAAAAAGGCCCCGGGGGCCAGCCCCGCGGACCACGGTTGGGCCCCAAAAGGTTTAAAAGGAAATTTCAAAAGCCCCATCAACAATTGGACCCCGATTTCAGCAGATGGGTTTTCAGGGGGAAAAAAACGATGGATAGGGCTTGCCCCTATTAACAAAAAAAAAATCTATTAAATGAGGATTTATTGGGGGGCCCCGAAAAAAAAGAGAATTTTTTTTCTTAGGAGGGCGAGTATTGCCATGGATCATGAAATTTTCCCCCATTTTCCAATAAAGATTTTCAAGTCCTTTTTTTTAAGGGGGGGGGAGATTTTTGGGGGCTTGTCTATGCCCCTCATCAAAAACCCTTTTAAAAGGGCCCCCGCACATAAATTAAAGGTTTGCCCCCGTAAAGGGCCCTTTCCCTTTTTTAAAATTTTTCCCCTAGTAATAAATCGTAGCTGCCCCGTTTAAATTGGGCGCATAGAGGTGGCAAGGGTGTACTAAACCCCATCTAGTAAGAAAGTGCAAAATAATGATCTCCCCTTTCTCAATCAGTAATCACTTGCAAAAGGGAGAAAAGTAAAAATTTTTCTTTAAAAAGACTGCCACTCCTGCCTTTTTTTGGAAAAGGGGGTTTAAGAAGTGTCCCGGGGAATTTTTTAAAGGGTCCGAAAGCCTATGGGCACTAGACCCCTCATTGTGTTCCCCTTGGAGACATACAATACTGCCTTGGTTTTTCAAAATTTCTCTCCAGAGGTTGCCCTTTTTAAAGGGCGAATTAAGCCCCCGTTAACTTTTAAAAAAATTTAATTTTTAATCCCCATGATCCCGGGTTTTGGGAAAGGGGTGGTAAACCCGAGAAAGGTGAAAGGGCACAAACCCCACGGGAGAGAAAAAACCCTATAAAAGGGTTTAAAAAAAAAACATCAAAAGAAATAAAGGGGAAAAAAAAACAGAACAACCTTAAAACCCCTGTGAAGGCAAGACGTAAGTAAAAAACATATCATAAAAAAAAAGAAAAAAAAGCAAAACGATTCCCCAAAAAACGGGGAAAATTTTTTTCCCCAAGGGGGAAAAATGTCCTTTGGCGGGGAGGCCGCGGGGGTCAAAGAAACTGAAAAAGAAAGAAAAAATTATAAGCAAAATAAAAAAAAGGATATTTTAACGTTAACCCCGAGAGAATATCAATGGCATAAACCCACCCCAAATCCTGGTTCATTCATTTGGGAACCAGATCTGGCTTTATGTTTTTTTTTTCCCGCCCAAAATGGGGGGTAATTATTTTTTGGTCTTTTCTCTTCTTTTTCCCTTGGAAGAGTTTTGGGTTTATTTTAAAAGCCCCAAAAAATTGCAAAAGATTTTTCACATTGATGGAGTAAAACAAACGGGGGTAACATTATTCCGAAAGACTATAATTTTTTACGGGAAAAACCCCCAATGGAAGGGAAAACTCATGGTCTCTGAAAATTTTTTCCGGGGAAGGGGGGCCAAATTCTTTTCTTTGCACATAGCCCCCCTGCTAAAAGGTCGGGATAAATTGAGATATTTCTAATCTATCTGGGAGTTTCCACCCTTTTTCCTTTATGGCCTTGAGGAAATTATCTTTTTTGCGAAAAAAAATTAGTTTTGCATCACACTCTGGGAAGGAGGGAGCAATAAATTTTTTGGGTTTGGGGGGGGCGATGAATCCGTCTACTGAAACTCAAAATTTTGATTTCCCCAGGGGGGACAATAAACATCAGGGCCCGCAAAAAAAACTGAGAAAGTGTTTTTTAAACTTAACAGATTTGGAATTCCTCTAGGCGAATTTTGTTATGTCCCTTTAGTGGGCTTCAAGTTTTTAACACTTTTTGGGAAAATAACCTAAAGACTTCTTCTTCCCAAGGGCCTTAAATTTATGTCAAAAAGGAGATTGTGGGGTGTAAAATAAGTTCAAACCATTTTTCTTCAACCTGGTTGGTTTGGGAAAACCCCCTTTGGGAAACAGGGGCGGAAATCTTCCCCCTTTATCTGTTTTAAATCCCCCCTTCAGGGGTTTCCCCTGAAAGAGGGGAACATTCTCTTTTTGACTGTTTTAGAAGATGATTGAATCCAGTGGGTCGTTTGGGTTTTAAAATCTACAGACTCTTTATGTGAAAAATGGGGAAAAAAATTTGGGGATGGTACACATTTTTTTCCGCTTTTTTTTAGATTTAAAGGTTTTTTGGAAGAATTTTTGTGAGCTGGGGGGGCCTTTTATTTGTTTGGTTTTTTTCAGGTGCCCCCCCCTGGGTGTGGGGAAAAAGAATTTAGAAAAAAAAAGTTTTGGTTTTTTTTTATTTTTTTTTTTTTTTTTTTGTGCACTGATTTAGAGCTTCAAAGATGGAGATTTTGTGGTATAGTCTCCTGTTAGGGGTAGTGCAGAAGGATATCGCAGGAGAAATGAAGTACTTGTCTCCCCGCTGTTGAGGAAGAGTTAGTTTTTAAAAAAAGTCCCCGAGTTTTTTTTTATCCTTAGTTTTCCAAGGGCAAAAGCGATAAAATGCCTTTTGCAGAACTCACACATAATAACAGTAAAAAAAGAAAAGGGTGCAGAGTCGGGTTTTTTTTGGGGCTTATTTTTTTGGGTTTAAAATGTCCCCGGGATCAGGGGTTTTAAATTACAAAAATATTCCCCCAGGAAAAATAGGGCATTTTTCTATAGGATTTAAAAGGGCCAGGGTTTTCATAATTAAGAAGGGGACTCCCCTTTTTTTTCACAGGGAAAAACTCTCCCAATGTACTTTTGTTTTTTTTCCCCCGGAATGGGCTTCAGACTTTAGCTGGGGGTTACTCCTTTTCTTCCTGGTGTGTTCTCTAAACTGTGCTTAAATTTCTCCCCAGAGGGTTTTGGGGGGGAAAGTTTTCTGCCAAAACTTTAAAAACTACCCACTTTTTATAAAAGAAACTTGTGGCCTGAGCAGAAAACCCGGTGTTTTTTTACTGTTTGCCCGAGCACTGGGGGCTAAAATTTGGGGTCAAAGGGTCAAAGGAACTCCCTCTTCTCTTCAAAATGGGGTTTCATTCAATTTTGAAATCAGGGGTGTTACAGGGGGCCCCCAACCCCAAAAAACTAAATGTCCGCAGAATGAAATTTAGGAACCGAGGAAGGGAAATCCCGTATAATCTGGCCCGCTGGTGCAGGGTTTTAGGGTTTTTTTTCAGGAGACACTAGGGTCCCCCAGAAAATTCTTTCATCCCTGTTTCTTCTTTTTCCCCTGAACTGTAACAAAAGCAACAAATCTTTCCTTTAAAAGTAAAAGGGGAACACTAAAATTTCCCCCCACAGAAAATTTAAATTCCGGGTCGGGGGCATAGAAGGGGTTTTGTTTTTTGTTGAAATTTTGGGTATTCCCCCCGGAGCTCTCAGCTCAAGCTGCTGCTGCCCTCAGGTCCACCCACACCCCCCCATTACGTATTTCTTACTCCCCCCCAAGATGCCAAAACCCGGTTTTCAGTTTTTTTTTTTTTTTATTAAAAATAAATAAAACTATGTTTCAAACACCCCATGTCTGAACCATTTGGGGGAAATGTGGTGACTCCCCTTGTTTAAAAACTGTTTTTCCCTTTTCAGCACGAGTCTTAAAGGGGTTTTCTTTACCCACAAAGATTGCTCTTTAATTAAAGAGCCTTTTTAAAATCAAGGGCACTTTTGGGAATATGGGGTTTCCCTTAACAGTGTCCTACCCAATTTTTGAGATAAACTACTATTTTAAAGGGCTGCATCCCGCCCCCCAGTTTTTCCCATAGCTACAGATTTTTCAAACTTTTCATGATAGGGTGCCAGCACTGGTTGCTATAGCTACAGACCTGGCTTCTACTGCAGCTTAGTAGAATTTCCCGAAAAACACCCCCCCCCCTGAATTAAAAATTTTAACCAAAGAAAACAGGACGAGGTAAGATAAATCAATTTTGGAAAACAACCCCTTTAAGTTTATATCCAATAAAGGGACATAATTTAAATGGATTTTTGCATGTTTTTTTTCTGTTTTTGGGGGAGGGGTTTTCTTTTTAAAGATCTTTTAAATTTTCCTTTTCTTTTAAATTCCCAAAAACCTACAGATAGGCTAATTTGGAAATCTAGATTTTTAAAGCCCCAAAGAAAGTTAGGGAAACTAATGAAAATTTTAAAACAAACCCCCCCCCCTATACATTTTTTTATGGAATTAACGCTCTGTATAAAAAAAAACCAATGGAGTTTACGGGTAAAACCCTCCCTTTTATCCCTGTTCTTTTGGGCCCAAAAGCGGGTTGAAAAAAAACCAATATGGGAAAACTAACATTTGGCCCGGGTAAAAAAAAACAACAAAGGGGAAGGAACAAATTAAAACAATTTTTTTAAACTTTATCCCCATTTGAGTGTATCCTGTTCTGCTTTTTTTTACCCATCCTTTACGGGAGCTTTTCTTGGGGACTTTGAGTATCCAGCTTTTGGACCCTTTATCAATAATTTTTTCGGGTTTGGGAAATTTTTTGGTTTGCCCTCCCTGGATAAGGCTTCTTTGGTCTAAAACCTGATTTAAGGGGGGGGGGTTCCTTTGAGATTACTTTTTTAAGCCCAATTTCCCCAAAAATAAAAAAAAATTTTCAGACCCCCCTTTTGAGCAAAGAGATATTTAAAATGGCTAAAAAGGTTTAGTTTACAATCTTAGGGCCCTTTTGGTTTTTAATCTCATAGAAGCCTTTTAAAAATTTCTTGGGACTTTTTGTTTCTTTCAGAAAAATAAAGGGTGTTTTAGTATTCAGAAAAATTTAATAAGTAATATCATGGGGCAAAAAACCCAGTCTAAAAATTCAAAATTCATTAAAAAAATTCCCTCGTGTTACGCTTTTCTTTTAATCTACAATTTTGTCTGCTTTGTCTCCTAAAAAAATAAAACCCTTAAAGCCTATTTTATAAAAGCTGATCTATGTATTTCTGAATATACAATGAAGGATTTTGTGGCCATTTTTGTAAGCATTTTGGATTTTTTTTGTTTAAACAGTTCTTTATAATATAATAGACAATTTGCCCCCTCACCCTCCCAAATTTTTAACCCATACTATACATTGTGTAGTAAAACACTCCCATTAATATAAATAATGAAGTATTCTACCATCTTTCCATGTGTCCCCTTTTTAAATTTTTTAATTTTTTTTTTAAAAAACTTGATTTCTCATTCTTCATTCATTAAATTTAAATGTAAAGGGGGTTTTCTGTGGGCCCCAATGTTAGGAATTTATCAGGGCATTGATTTAAAATTTAAAAATCTGATCTGGAAAGACTGTGTAGTAAGGAAGAGAATCCAAATAGTTTTTTGAAAAATTTATCTTACATATACCCCCCAAGTAAAAAAAACTCGTTCAAACATCCCTAGTTATGTTGAAGAATTTTTTTTATCGACAAAGTTTTTAAAAACCTTTCAAGGTTTTTAAAAGGGGATCGAAAATTTCCCCGATCATGCATAATTAAAGGTTAAAATCTTTTGCAAACATCTATTTAAAATCGCGCCTTTTTCGGGGCTTCCTGTTTAAATTTTGGCCCGGGCCCGCCCAAAACAGATTTCAGAATAAGCAGGGTAATGTGGTGTGCGAAAGCATGACTTTTGGGTGTGGGAAAGGTTTGGCCCATTGGCTGGAAAAATCACATGACCTCGTTTTACTAGGGAAAAAGCGGGTTTCCCGTTTCAGCCTCAGTGGGCTCTCAGCTCCCATAGGGATAGGGAAACCCGCGCTCGCCCCGTGGGCCCAAAAAGCTCAGCGAAATTAGTCTAAATTTTTGCACAAGAAACCCTACTATTAGCTGTATCCTTCCCCAAATTTTGTTAGTTAGAGATTTGAAATTTTATGTAGTTAGCTAGAGAAAATTTAAAAGCAGAATCTACCACTGTAAATTCAGGCGGTGGGAGCGGGGGGGGGGGGGGGGCCGGGGCGAACACAGACAAGCTCACTATAAAGAAAATGGTAAAGTTCACCAAGACTTAGTGTAAAATTGAGTGGAATATCTTTTTTATTTTAAAAGTTTTTTCTATTGAAATATTTTTCCCGGATATTGGGGGGCCTAACTTATATTGGGTACACAATTATTTCTGTAACTGCAGGTTCTTTGTTAGCTGCAAAACTCCACTTTTTATTATCAGTATACATTTCAGATAGGGGGTTTTTTTATTTTCAATTTTACCCCTTACACCCGTGACTTTGATATATCCCCCTTGCAGTTAAATTTCAATACGCAACTTTTAGTCAGCACAGGTTTTTGTTTTCCAAAATACCGTGTATCATACGAAAACAACCCGTTACGTTTTTTTGACTTTTTTCGCACCCAGCATTGTTTATTGACCAGCTTCCCCGTAAATCTTAAAAAAGCAAATTTTTTTTTATTCACCCAGGTGAATTGAAAGGGGCAAAAAAATACCGTTTTTATACCAAACAAAAACAGTTACAGTTTTTTTGACTTTGCGCACCCAGCATTTTTTCATTTCGCAGCATCTACGTAAATCTTAAAACAGCAAACTATATTCACCCCAGGTGAATTTAAAGGGGCAAAAAAAAAAACCCTTTTTTTATACCCAAAAAATAACGTTACGTGTTTATTGACTTTTTTCCACCCCCATTTGTTCATTGACGGGAACATCTACGTAAATCCTTTTAAAAAAGCAATTCTATATTCACCACATGAATTGAAAGGTGCAAAAAATACCGTTTGTATTATACCAAACATAACAGGTTACGTGTTTGATTTAGCTTTTGTCGCACCCAGCATTGTTCATTGACGCAGCATCTACGTAAATCTTAAGAAAGCAATTCTATATATCACCAATCAGGTGAATTGGAAAGGATGGCAAAAATACGTTTCTTATACCAAAACATAACTAGTTAGTAGCTTTTTGACTTTTGCGCACCCAGCATTGTTTCATGACGCAGATCTACGTAAATCTTGAAAACAGCAATGCTATATCACCACAGGTTAATTAGAAAGGTGCAAAAAATAACGTTATTAAACTCAAAACATAAACAGCTTACTGTTTTTTTTGACCTTTTGCACACCCCAGCATTGTCATCTCTGACGCAGCAACTACAGTAAATCTTAAAACAAGCATTCTATAGTCACGAACAGGTGAATTGAAAGGTGCAAAAAATACGTATATAATACGTAAAACATAACAGATATCAGACAGTTAACAACTCCTAATATTCCCGCACTTTTAATGCATAGGTGGGTCAGACAGTTTAATGGACATACTGCGGTCCGATGGACCGGTATAGTCACATAGTCCAAGTGAAACTAAATGTTGTGTGAAGGGGGAGAGACTGCCTTTTTGTGGCAAGGATTAAGGTCAGAGGCTTGTGTAACAAGTACAGGGGGAAAGTGAATGGTCTGTGACTTTTTTCAGTGACACTTTCGAGAGTAACCTAAGTATGTGGTTGTCCTAAGGATGAGCATGTATCCATTTGACGTTGTGGAGTTAATTTCAGCTCACCAGACCTTTGGTGTAATAATTGAAGTGTTGTTGCTCTCCCATAAGACTTTTAATGGCAATCGCTCATAATCGATGCTCACTATCGAAAAACCCTATCCGTATAGCGGCCGACTATCGACTATCGCTCGATATCGATAGCCAACGCAATCGCTCAACACTAATCATAGTTACATAATTAGTTAGTACGAGGGAAAATCATGAAATTATATTAATTTATCAAAGATCTAATGATAATCCTTCTGGTGCTCAGCTTCTTAGAAACATCTGGATTGAACTGATTATGGATTTAAAATGGCCCCATATATAGCATACCCCCACTGCCCCACTGCAAGTTCTTTTACCTCTTTAATCCCTTACCAACATTTGACATACTTGTGACCGGTACGGTGGATCCGCTGGACCACGCCAATCGGTGGTAGTTAAGCACGCCAGGGAAACGGAGTCAAGTAGCCCCGGATTTCCACCAGAGCCCGCCGCAAGGCGGGATGGAACTTGCTGCGGCGTGAGGGCTACCAGGAGATCTCGTTACTCGCTTGACTGTGACTTGCTTGCGGTGGCGCCATGGGTACTGCGGTGGTACAGGATCGTGAGCCAAAGGCGTAGTAAGGTCTGACAGGCAGAAGGTCAGGGCAGGCGGCAAACAGCCAAGGTCAGGAAACTTAGCGGTACGGACTGGTACACGGATAAGCAAATACGGACAAAAGGACACTCCAAACTCTCACAAAGCACACCAACAATCTGGCAACAGGTGCCGGGGGCGGATACATTATATAGGACCAGCGCCCGGCAATAAGCCAATTACCGGGACCGCCCTTTAAATTTAAACCAGCCGTCGCGCGCGCGCTAGGGGGCGCGCATGCGCACGACGGCCGGGACCGACAGGAGCGCCGTTCACCGGAGCGGGGCCAGGTAAGCGAGCCGGCGTGGGGACGGGGATGGCCGCGGGTGGGGCAGGCAGGGAAACGGCCGCAGGGGCAGCGGTGCCAGCGGCCGCCATGACAGTACCCCCCCCCCCTTAGGTCTCCCCCTCTTTTTTTTGAACCTAGTCAGGAGATCTGGAGACAGATTGCCTTCCGGCTCCCACGAACGCTCCTCAGGCCCGAACCCCTTCCAGTCGATGAGAAAGAACCGCTTCCCCCTCACTGTCTTCTGTGCCAGCACCTCCTTGACCTCAAAGATGTCATCCGATTCGGCCACAGGAGAAGGCGAGACAGATCTACGGGAGAAGCGATTCAGCACCACAGGCTTGAGGAGCGAGACATGGAAGGCGTTCGGGACACGCAGAGTGGGAGGCAAGCGGAGCTTGTAGGAGACCGGGTTAAGCTGACGAAGTACCACAAAAGGGCCCAAATATTTAGGGCCCAACTTGTAGCTGGGTACCTTGAAACGGATGTATTTGGCCGATAGCCACACCCTATCACCTGGCTTAAATACAGGAGGAGGTCTCCGGTACCTATCGGCCTGAACCTTAGTACGAGAGGAAGCCTGAAGCAGGGCCTGACGAGTGACCTGCCAGAGTGACTTGATGTCTCGTACTTGGGCATCCACGGCAGGAACGTGACACGAAACGGCTAGGGGGAGAGGTGGGCGGGGATGTAACCCAAACACAACAAAAAAGGGGGGTTTAGCAGACCCCGAGTCTAGGGAATTGTAGGAGAATTCCGCCCAGGGGAGAAAGGTCAGACCAATTATCTGCCGGGCAGACACAAAATGTCGCAAAATAGCGCCTAAGTTTGGTTGACCCTCTCCACCTGCCCGTTGGTCTGAGGGTGGTACGAAGACGAAAAGTCCAGCTGGACCCGTAACCGAGTACACAGAGCCCGCCAGAACTTAGACACAAACTGGACTCCCCTATCAGAGGTGATGTGCGAGGGGAGCCCATGTAACCGAAAGATATGGTGGAAGAAGAGCTGGGCTAGCTGGGGTGACGAGGGTAACCCGGGCAAGGGGACAAAATGAGCCATCTTGGAAAACCTGTCAACCACCACCCAAATGACCGTGTTTACCGGATGAGGCCGGCAGGGTCAGTGACAAAGTCCATAGCAATATGGGTCCCGGCTTCTCAGCACAGGGAGAGGAGACAGAAGTAGACCGCGGGTCTGAGACGAGGGACCTTGTTACGAGCACAAGAGGACAGGCAGGGGACAAAGTCCCGAACGTCTTGCATGAGAGTGGGCCACCAGTAGTATCTGGAGATGAGTTTTTGCGGACTTGTGAATCCCAAGATGGCCCGCCAGTTTGAGAAGAATGTCCCATTTAAGGATTCTGAGCCGTAAAGAGGACGGACATAGGTCTTCCCGGAGGGTACCTGTAGAAGGTTCACAGGAGCAGAAAGCCAGAAGCTTTCGGGGGGAATAATGTGCTGTAGGGGCGGCTCCAAGCCCCCCGTTTTCAGAGGATCTGGAGAGAGCGTCTGCCCTGACATTTTTTTCAGCCGGACGGAAGTGTAGGAAGAAATTAAAACGAACGAAGAAAAGCGACCACCTGGCTTGTCGCGGATTCAAACGCTGGGCAGATTGCAGATAGAGAAGGTTTTTGTGATCCGTGTAAATTTCGATGGGGTTGAGAGCCCCTTCCAGCAGGTGACCCCCATTCTTTAGGGCCAATTTTAAAAGAAAGGGGAGTTCCCGGTCCCCAATGGTGTAGTTGCGCTCAGCTGGGGTTGAAGGGTCTTGGAGAAGAACCCACAAGTTCGCAACTTTCCCGAGGAGGTCTTCTGAAGAAGAACGGCGCCGGCACCAACTGAGGAGGCATCGACTTCTAAGACAAACGGGCGCTGAGGGTCCGGACGAGAGAGAACAGGAGCGGAAGCGAATGCGGCTTTCAGACGTTTGAACGCCTCTTGAGCCTCGGGAGGCCAGGATTTGGGGTCGGCACCCTTCTTGGTGAGGGCAACCAAGGGTGCCACCAGAGATGAGAACTGAGGAATAAATTGCCTATAATATTTTTGGCAAACCCTACAAAACGCTGAATGGCCCGAAGGCCCACTGGACGAGGCCATTTGCAGGACTGCTGAGAGCTTGGTTTGGGGTCCATCTGTAGCCCTTGATCGGACACGATGTACCCTAAAAGGGCAGTGAGGTGCGTTCAAACAGAAAACTTCTCCAGCTTGGCAAAAAAGTTGGTGACCCCGGGGGATTTCCTGAGAACCTGGCGGACGTGGTGACGGTGGGTCTCCAGTCTGGAGAATAGATGAGAATGTCATTCCAGATAGACAATAACACAAACGTATAAAAGGTCCCGGAAGATCTCATTCACAAAGTTTTGGAATACAGCCGGAGCGTTACAGAGACCAAAAGGCATGACGAGATACTCGAAATGGCCATCACGGGTGTTAAAGGCTGTTTTCCACTCGTCACCCTCTCGTATGCGAATCAGGTTGTAGGCTCCGCGGAGAATCCAAATTTAGAAAAGATTTTTGCGCCCCGAAGGCGGTCAAAAAAGCTCGGAGATTTAAAGGCAGGGGGTACGATTTTCTTGACTGTTATTTTGTTCAGGCCACGGTAAATCGATACAGGCCGAAGGGGGCCCATCCTTCTTCTGACGAAGAAGAATCGGCTCCGCAGGTGATGAAGACCCTTTTGTATGAAGCCCTTGCGTAGGTTCTCTTGGATATAGTCGGCCATAGCCTTTGTCTCCGGGACGGAAAACGGGTAAACTCTGCCTCGAGGAGGAGTAGTCCCAGGCTGCAGATCAATAGGGCAATCGAAGGGCCGGTGCGGAGGCAAAAATTCGGCCTGTTTTTCGAAGAAAAACATCAGCATAGTCCTGGTAGGAGCAGGCAGCTGGCAGAGACTTCGTAGGTTTGGTAACGGCAATCTGAAAAGGAGCGGCGGACTGCCCGAAGGCATCGTGAGTGACAGGCCGGACCCAACGAAGAATTCGCCTGTGTTCAATTCGGGTCGGAGCATGCTCTTGCAGCCAGGGGAGGCCCAGGAGGATCTCAGAAGAGGACCGAGGCAGTATGAAGAACTTCATAGATTCCTGATGTAACGCCCCAATCTGCAAGATGAGGGGCGCAGTGCAGAACCGAATGGCATCCTTGAGGCATTCGCCCCTGAGGAGGACACGAACAAGGGTTTCTGCAGGGAGGTCACTGGAAGCCGGTACTGAGACACCAATGCATGGCTAATGAAGTTACCGGCGGACCCCGAGTCCAGGAAGGCGGTGGTCTGGAAGGTGCTGTCCGGCGAGGTTCCCCAAAAAAACCGAAAGGGTCAGCGGGGAGAGGTCGCACTGACACCTAGGGTTGCCTCTCCTACGAGCCCTAGGTGTGGAAGTTTCCCGGGCCACCCGGGCAGTCTCCAATGAAGTGACCGGAACCGCCGCAAATAGAAGCCAAAACTGCCTGAGACGTCGCTGGCGAGCGTTCTCCTGGGTCAGATTTTGCCCTTTCCACCTGCATAGGTTCATCCTCAAGAACCGTTGGCGTAGGAAGTGGAGGGCGTTGGAAGACAGGAGCTAAGCGAGGTAGCCGGCGTGGTCGGGTGGACTCGCGTTGGAGACGGAGATCCTGTTGTCTCTCGGCGAAACGGATATCGATCCGGGTGGCCAACCGAATCAGTTCGTCCAAGGAGGTAGGCAGGTCGCGACCCGCGAGCTCGTCCTTAATACGTCCCGAAAGGCCTTGCCAGAAAGTAGCCACCAGAGCCTCGTTGTTCCAGGCAAGTTCCGAGGCTAGAGTGCGGAACTGCAACAGGAGTTAGTGTCCCCCAGTGGAGTCGCCCGGTCGGAGGCGGAGCAGTGCTGCGGCAGCTGAGGAGGTGCGACCGGGTTCCGCAACGACAGTCTGGAACCCCTGGAGGACGGCTTGCAAGTGAGCCGTTAGCGGGTCTGCTCGGTCCACAGCGGAGTGGCCCAGGGGCCCGAGCTTCGCCAGTTTTTTTGGAGGCTAATAATAAAGGCGACTTTAGCCCGCTCAGTTTGGGAAATTGATGTCCCAGCATTTTCGATGTGTATAGAACCCCTGACTGATGAAACCTCTGCACTTCTTGGGGTCTCCATCATAGCGAGCGGGGAGCGGCAGATGCAGAGAAGGTCCCGGTGCCAAGAGCAAGGAGGAGCTGAGGCTGCCCGGAGCAACTGGTGCAGGTGGGACGGCAGCGGCCGCAGGGCGGAGGTAGGCGAGCCGCAAGGTTCTGCTCATGGCCTGCGAAACTGGTCGATGGGGGCTGACTCTGCTGGGCGACGGCCGTCGTAACGTCCGGAGTTCGGGCAGAGGGGACCCTTGGCGGAATCCATGGCCAAGATTTGTACTGTGACGGTACGGTGGATCCGCTGGACCACGCAAGCGGGGTTGGTAGTTAAAGCCACGCCAGGGAACGGAGGTCCCAAGTAGCCCCGGTTTTTCACCAGAGCCCGCCGCAAAACGGGATGGACTTGCTGCGGCGTGAGGCTACCAGGTCGTTACCCCTGACGTGACTTGCTTTTCGGGTGGCGGCCGGGGTTCTGCGTGGTACAGGATCGTGATCCAAAGGCGTAGTCAGGAACAGGCAAAAAGGTCAGGGCAGGCGGGCAAACAGGCAAGGTCAGGAAAACGTAGCGGAACGGACTGGTACATGGATAAGCATACGGACCCCCAAGGACACTCCCAAACTCTCACAAAGCACACCAACAATCTGGCAACAGGTGCGGGGGCGGATACATTATATAGGACCAGCGCCCGGCAAAAAAGCCAATTACGGGACACTGGGCCTTTAAATTTAAACCAGCCGTTTGCGCGCGCTTAGGGGGGCCCCGCATGCGCACGACGGCCGGGACCGACAGGAGCGCCGTTCACCTGAGCGGGGCCAGGTAACAGAGCCGGCGTGGGGGGCGGGGGATGGCGCGGGTGACCGCAATGCCCGCGCCGCGGCCCTAGCAGGCAGGGAAGCGGCCGCAGGGGCAGCGGTGCCCGCAGCCGCCATGACAATACTGGTATGTCATTGCGTTGGTAAGGGGCTTTGTAGCGGGATCGCAGCTGACACCAGCCAGTAACAACATGGAAAGGAGGAAGTAGTAAAACTGCCATATGGGTACACCCTATTGCATTGTCTTTACAATGCTATAGGCTGTTTAAAAAATTGTCCCCCCTCACTCCTAGGGGTGAAGCACCCTAGAGGAACGCAAAAAAAATGTTTTAAAGTGTAAAAAAAAGAATATATATTGAAAGTTCAAATCACCCCTCTTTTTGCCATTTTACAAATAAAAAACATAAAATAATAAAAAGAGTTACACATAATTCATATAGCTGCATCCGTAAAAGTCCAATTTATTAAAATATAACATCATTTATTCCATACCGTAGAAGAAAAAAAATCCAAATGCTAAAATTGTGTTTTTTGATCATTTAATAACCCCCAAAAATTTAAATAAAAGTGATCAAAAAAGGTGCATGTATTCCAAACTAATACCAAGAAAAAAGTAAACTTTAGCCCACAAAAAATGCTGCCTCACTCCTCCGTAGGTAGAATACAAAGAAGTTATGAAAAAAATGGCACTGTGGCAAAAAAATTCAAAAATAGAAAAAGTTTGGATTTTTTTAATGTACAAAAACATGACAAAAACCCTACATGTTTGGTTTTGCCATATTTTTATAAACCTGTGGAATACAGATAATACATCACTTATACCTAAGATTGAACTTCATAAAAACAAAACTCCCACAAACATGGCGCAAGTCAATTTTTTTTAACATTTTGCCTCACTTAGAATTTTTTTTTGCGGTTTCCCAGTATAGTCTATAGTACAGTAAATGAGACCATGAGAAAGTACATCCTGCAAAATAAAAGCCCTAATTTGTCTAAAAAAAAGTGGCTCTGGGAAGGCGGGGAGGGAAAAACAATTGTGACAAAAAAAATAGGATGCGGTGGGAACGGGTTAAATACATTTTTAATAAATCTTATCTGACACCTATTTGGCACACAGAAATTAACAAGTGTTAATACATAATTGAAAGATATAATTATACTGTATAACTGCCCTCTGGATCTACTATCATATTCAAGCAATTGAAGTACACAGATAAACAGCAATAAGGAAACCTACCTTCTTTTCTGCCCCATCAAAACAGTAGATTATTAGATAAAGACTAATGGTGAATTTATCATTTTCTCTGGCAAGTATGTCTCCTGTAGCAAAATTAAATCATATCCTGATTTGCTTGCTTACTTCAGCTTCTGTTTGTGTTTAGATATTAAAATGTAATGATTGGATGATAATCTCATTTATCATTAACTCTAAATATGCACTTCCTCCTTCCAGTCATTCACAACAATAAAGCAATGAAGAAGCGAGATAGGTGGAACAAAAAAGTGTTTTTTTCCATTATGGCCCAGGGCTAGCAAAACGATGTCCATCATACAATTCTGTTGTCATTTTGTGCTTTCACCCAGAGATGACATATAGGAATAATCACCTATCACATAGGACAACATAGAGCAGGAGAAGAAAAAAAGACGTGCAAGAATAAAAAGAAGACACTAAAACTAGACCCACAAACACATGATATATTACATACCAACTCTTCAACTTAATGAATTTGGCTACACTGGAAAAAAATAGTTACTTATTATCTGCTGGATGCTTTATTAGTTTTTACAATGCTATGCTCTGCAATACATCTTTCTCCAGCCAATCATCACTGTCCATGGGACTTTTAGGGACACCTCTCCCAGCAAGCTTTTCCCAATTGTTGGTGTCATTCCTTAGTGTTATTCCACTCCTGCACAGTTTATTATTTTGCCTTACTGTTACTGAATTCTCCTGCTATTTCCTTGATTCTGCCTTGTCTGTCGCCTGCCCTGACCTATTGCTTGTGCTCTGATTACGTTCTTGCCTGGACTAAGCTACCCAGCTCATCGCCTGTGACCGCAAGGACCTATGCCGGGGGTAGTGACCTGGAAGTCCCTACGCAACAAAGACCAACAAGCCTTCTAGTGGGCTCTGATAAAGATTCAGGGCCAATTAGACTCTGCTCCCTGGCGTAGGTTACACCAACCCTCCAACGGTGACCAAACGGATCCACCTCCTGTCTCCAGCACAGATCGTGACAGTTTTAGTGTACTTCCAATTTTATATGTAGCAAAGATTATTTGGCATACATCTTAACTTAGAAGCCATGGAAAAGCATTGAAGGAGTTAAGATAACATGACTTGGATTTGGTTGGTTTTGTTCATTAAAAAACTACTCAATCCATTTTTAAATTGTCAGACTTCTATTGGACTACCGCTCTTAACTGTGATCACATTTCTATATTAGAAATTATTGTCCTCCACAAAATCTCCCTAAATACCATATTGACATCACAGATTCTTATCCCATTGCCCTAATTGACAAGAAATACATATTCCAAATTTGCTTTTCGGTATGTTTAGTTACTGTAAATCTATGAATGTAAATCAAGTTGTTATGTTAGGAGAAATGCCTCATGTGCTAACTAGGGATGAGCGATGCTATTGACAAAAGTTGAAATCGGCACGATTTTTTACTTTTATAGGAATTTTCCGATGACGCGATAGTTTCCGTGAAAATCTTAAAGATAATTGTTATCACGTTTACTATTACGCCTTTTTCGGCGTTTTCTGTAATTTTGGTGGCCAGCCAATCAGCTCAGAGCATAGAGGGTGGTGAAGGGTGTACATGACATCAGATGTGGGCGGTGTATGGATCTCATTGGCTGCAAAAATCACATGACCTCGTTTTATGTATACGACTGCATTTTCTGATCAGTCTCATTCCTCAACTATCTCACTACAGAGTAACACATCTCGTTGCCTGTTCCAATAGCTGTTGTCACGGCTCAGAGACACAGTCTTTTTTATACAGAAAACCATCCTTGTAGCTGTGAAACTTAGTATATAGCTACATTAGAGAATTTTAGTTCTTATATAGTTAGAGAGAGACTTGTAAAGACATCTTTTGCTGTGTGCAGCCAAAGGGGGTGGGGAGTCGGAAAGGAGAGGGGATGATGTGCAGCCCAGCCTTTCCTGTCCTGAACTGGCAATGTTTTTTAACACTTTTTGGCCAGCAGACCTCCCAACGTAGGTGAATTTGTCCCTTTTGTTTTTGCAGTTCTATTGGTGTCTGTGTGTCCCAGTTTGTTGCAAATAGCCCCTTTGTACACAAATTTGGTTATGGATATTTTATAGTAACTAGCGCCTGTTGTCAGTGGTGCCAAAACTGTCATATCTAATCCATATAACTTTTAAATAGTTCTATTGCAGTCCATGCATCTCAGTTTGGCGCAAATAGCGCACTTGTACGCAAATTTGGTTACAAATATTTTATAGTAACTGGTGTCTGTTGTCAGCATTGTAAAACCACCATATCTCATCCGTATAACTTTTCAATAGTTGTATTTTACACTCCGTGTGTCTCAGTTTTCAACAAACTATCGAACACGTGCGCTATTTGCGCAAAACTATCAATTGCTAGACCTACTGGGTAGTTGTAAATCTCAGGGACTCAAGGAAGAACACTGTTGATTTGGTGTTACGGTTCTTCCACCAGACCGCATTTCACAGATGTTTGATAGAAACAATTATGTTTCTAATCCTAGTTGGCCGTTGGAAATTAGAGAGATTTAAGAATACCTGTAATTTGCCATCTTTGCAGTACAGTTTCTCAATAAGAGACTGTGAAAAAACTCTTCTATACCTTTTACATTTTTATCTTTCTGAACATGGAGTAAACTACAGGTGGTAAGCGAGCAAAGAATGGTGTAGGACATGGAGCTAGAGGTACAAGAGAAGATGATCCTGCCACTGCTGCGGCCAACACAAAAGCCAGCACATCATCAGTTGCAGGACCATCAGGCCTGTCATCGCTGGGTCGGTTGCCTGTGAATCTCAGTAATGAAGAGCGTCGCCAGTTCAACTAAAAGGGTGGGTCATATGGGTTTGGGGGTCATGCTGTGGTACAGGACAGGGATAGTCAATGTCCAGTTCGCTAAAATACTGGTTATCATAATACTTTCTTCTGGCATTTTTTAATCTGAGGGTCCATAAGGGTATCTGTGTGGATTTTGGGGTCATGCTGCATTAAAGGACAGGGATAGTCAATGCCCATTTCACTAAACTAGTGGTTCAAATACTTGTTTCTTCTGGCACTTTTTATTCTGAAGGTCCATAAGGGCATCTGTGCAGGTTTTGGGTTCATGCCACTGTAAAAAAACAGGGATAGTCAATTTCCTGTTTACTAAAATAGTGGTTCAAATACTTGTTTTTTCCGGTACTTTTTATTCTGAGGGTCCATCAAGGCCATCTTTGCTGGTTTTGGGGTCATGCCGCTGTAAAAGAAACCAATAGTAAAGGTCTTATTGAAAAAAGCGTATTTCCCACGCCTCAAGGCCACCAAAATGAACAGCGGTTACTGGGTGCCCACCCTCCTTGATCCACGTTCCAAATCAAAAGTGAGCAATTTCCTTCCACCCACACAAATTGACAGTAGTATGCAGGAATCTGAGACATGGCTCGTTGACTGTACACTTTAGGGACCTGCCAGCTGAATCTCCACGTTCTCTGTTTGGGATGTTCTTGCTGCCACCACATATGTGACGAGATGTGGGTCCCTGGTGCAAACAGTCATAGGGGTCTCCTGCCATTTCCAATACCGGTGTCTTGTTTGAAAGGAGCCCCTTTGCAGCTGCTGCCACTGTACCTGCTATGGCTACGCCATACTCATCTTTTCAGTTAGCCACTGAGCATAACAAATTATTTTAGCATATGAATTTTTTTCTGTGACTTTTATAGCCTAATTGTCTTGCCTAGGATGTAGCACCTATCAAGTTTACTGTTGTGATGTTAATTCCAGCTTCTCCTCACCTGTCTGGTGTAAGAATGAAGCTGTTGTTCCTCTCCCATAGACTTTATTGGTCATCGGCGATAATTGACTATTGACATGATAATTGCCGATATCGACTACCGACCCGATAACGATTGTTGACACTGTCGCTCATCACTAGTACCAACGTAATTACCTGCACAGACTTTGCAGTTTGTTATGTGGTGTCAATGTGGTTATTTTATTGTTTGGAAAACTGCAGTCTTTGTTTAAACATATGTGAGTATATTTACTTCATAATGCTAATATAGCAGGATAATTGTCACGGGTGGTCCCGCAACTGTGCGTCGGGCTGCGGGCACACACGTGTCCCGTTCGTGCCCCCCTGCTCCGGGAGCAGGTGGTGCCACGGTCCGCATGTCAGGCCACAGGCGCACTCGCTTCCCCGAGAGCCAGGACTTATCTGGCCATGCTCCTGTCCCCGTGTGGCTCTCTGGCGGCTGTCGTGCGCGCGAGCGCAACCTAGTGCGCGCGCGGCAGCTCTTTGATATTTAAAGGGTCAGCACGCCTGTAATTGGTTTATTTCCGGACGCTGGTCCTATATAAAGTTACCGCCCAGGCACTTCCGCGCCGGATCTATTGTGCCCGTTGCCTTAAGAGAAAGCGTTGAAAGTGCGTTCTAGTATCTTCGGTTTTCTGACCCTTGTGCTACGTCTATTGACCACGAACATTTGCTGCCAGCCCTGACCCTCTTGCTATGTTTATTGACCACGAATCTTGCCGCCTGCCCTGACCTTCTTGCCTGTCCACGACTATGCCTACGCCTGACGATTCTGTACCACGCTAACCCTTGGCTGCTACCGCAAGCAAGTCACGTCAGAGGTAGCGACCTGGTAGACTCCCGCCGCAGCAAGTCCATCCCGCGAAAACTGGGACCTACTTAGACTCCGCTCCCTTGCGTGGCTTATACCATCGCTTGCGGTGGTCCAGCGGATCCACTACCGCTGTCCGTTACAGTTAGATCCGGCCATGGATCACGCCCAAAGGTGCCAAGCCAGTATCGCAGATAACGTCCGTCATTGCCCAGCAGTCGGAGGATTTGAACAGGCACAGCATTTGGTCAGCTGTCGTTGGGCACGACAGCTCCTCCGTTCAGCAGCAGCCCCACCTCCGTCTGTGATTCCTTTACGTCCCTTTCCGTTGGTAGGTTGGCCCAAGCTTCGACTTCCCTACCATTTGAGATTGAGGGGGGACCCGAGGTTTTAGGGGCTTCCCCGTGCTCCATGTACGTGAGTGATGGTGATTTTTTCCCCAACAAAAATTGCAAAAGTGGCTTTCGTGGTCACCCTACTTTCTGGGAAGGCCGGGCTTGGGAAAACCCCCCCTTGGGAAGAAGGACCCAGTGACTACAGCCCTAAGGCCTTCCCCGGATTTTTTTTGAGCTTAAAGGAACCGGGCGTGCGTCTTCTTGAGACGCGCTCCTGAACTTCGCCAGGGTGATCCCCCATGGGAAAACTATCCCATACTATTTGTACTTGGCCCTGGGAGTTACCCTGGAAGAGAGCCCTCTGTGCCACCTTTAAAAAGGGTGTTATCCTCAGGGTAAGGGGGAACTGGTGCTAGAGACCCCCTCTTTTAGCAAACTATTCCCTGGCCACTTGCTAGATGTCCGCTTTCCGGAGAAGGAGGAGCTGCCCCCAGGAACGAGAGTGTAGCCCCGCGGTCCACGACTACCCCCCGGACCGGGCAACGCTCGTAATTCTCCCCGCCCCATGTTTGACAATCGGTGAGTCACTACGGCCTGGCCTCTCGTTTCAGGCCCCTGCTTCCTGGATTCTGGGTCTGCCGGGAACTTTATCCATCCTTCCGGGTATCCGATTCGTCTGCTGCTGGTCCGCGGGAAAAACACCTGTTGATTTTTTTCCAGTCAGTGGGGACTTGAGCATTCCATTCTATACATCCCCGGCCCCGGTTTTGTCCCTCCCGGTGGGGGCCTTGCAAAAGGGGGAATTTTGCCTTTCCACACCCTACCAGGTCTTCGGCGGCTTTTCCTTTTGGGGCTTCCATGGCTGAACGTCATCCCCCCTAGCTCGACTGGAAGACCGGCGAGGTTTTTGCTTTGGGGACCAAATTTGCCTGAGTCACTTTTGGGTCGCACACCGCCCAGTGCGTGCCAGCCTCTGAAGTCTCTCCTAAGCCTCTGCCATGCCCACCAATGGAGTAAGGACTTCGCTGATGTGTTTTCAGAGAAGGGGGCCCGAGGAGCTCCCGCCCATGGCCCCTATGCTGTCCAATTGACCTTCTTCCCGGGCCAGTCCCCGGGGGGGAGGGTTTCCTTTGTCCGTACCGGATTGGCCTGTCGCCTATATACAAGAGAGCTTGAAGAAGGGCTTTATTCAAAGTCCTACCCCCAACCCCGGAACTGGTTTCTTCTTTGTTGGAAAAAGGATTTTTCTTCCACCGTCATCGATTACTGAGGCCTTAATAAAATTCCCGTAAAGAAATTATCGTTATTAAATTTGGGGAATCTTCAACCGGCCCCCGGGGGCCAAGTTCTTTTCAAAACTAGATCTGCTGGAGCTATAACCTCTTTAGAATTAAAGGGGGCGATGAATGGAAGGGCTTTAACACGTGACGGGACTTTGAATACGGGGTGAGCCTTTTTGGGCTATGCAAGCCCAGCCGTCTTTCAGGAATTTAATGAAATCTTTAAAAACCTCTCTACCCCTGTGTCATCGTTACTTGGACTAATCTTGTTTTTTTTTCTTGATCCTAAACCAATCCGTTGAGGTAGCCAGGTTGAGTGTCTCCGCAGCAACCGGCTTTCGGAATTTGGAGGAAATGCCTTTTTCAAGACGGCCTTCATTCCGGGGTTTAAATTTCTTTTGGGTTTTTAAGGGTCTTCAGATGGATCTAGTGAATTTATCAGCCTTCTGCTGTGGCTAAACCCTACGGGGTTGGGGCCCTTTACAGCGTTCTTGGGGTTCGCTAATTTTTTTTTGGGAATTTTTTCCCCATTTTTTCTACATTGGTGGCTTTTTGGGCCCTCCTAAGAAAAACGATCGAAACTCTGGTCACAAGTGCCGAAAAGGCATTTTCGGAGCTCAAATGGCTTTTGCCTCTGACCCATCCCGTCTCGCCCGGACCCGGAAACCTTTCGCTTTGGAGGTGGACGATCCTGTGGGGGTGGGGTGGTGTCTACAAAAAGGGGCCAAAAGGGAAAAACTCTCACGTGGATCGTCTCCAAGACCCTTTTCTCTGGCGGGGGAATTACGCCCCTCGTGGACCGGGAATTTTAGCTATTAAGTAGCCCGGGAATGGGCAAACCTCCTAGAAAGGGGTCATCATCCAAAAGATGTTACACTGCCATAAAAACCTCCGTCCTCCAGTCGGCCCAAAGTTTAAATCCCCGCCAGGCCCGGTGGCGCTGTTCTTTTAAAATTTTGACTTTCGGATTCACTTCCGCCGGCAGAGAAGAACGTTTAAGGCTGACGCCCCCTCCCGCGCCCCCGATACCCCTAGGAGAAAACCCGGTCCTCAGATATTATTTCCCCCCGAAAATTTGGGTTTTTGTTTCTTCCGATCGACCCCCAACGGTTCCTCAGGTGAAGCTTCGTGCGTCCCGGGTCTCCGAGGAGGATCCCAAAGGGGGACTTTCTTGGCCGGGCCCCTGGTGCTGAAAAACTTATCTGCTGATCTCCCTCTATGGTGGCCGACGCTTCAAGGGACACAAGGGGGTTTTGGAAGCCTGTACCCCCTGTGCCCGGATAAGTGCCCCGCGCAGCCATTGGTTTTCTGGTTTTTTGCACCCATTGCCCACACCCGGGTCCCCATTTGGTCCCAGGTGTCATGGTTTTATCTCCGACCTTCCCCCATCCTCCCGGGAATTGTTATTGGGGTTTCCGACCGCTTTTGAAAATGGCACACTTTGTCCCCCTTGCCGGTTGCCCCCCCGCTCCCCGGCTTGCCACTCTCTTCTTCAGCACATTTCATGCTACACGGCCTCCCATGCAATTGTCTGACCACGGGGGGGGGCCCGTTGTTCCAGGTTTGGCGTGCCCTTGCTCCCAGTTACAATAAAATTGGGACTTTTCCTCGGCTTACCCCCCCGAATCCAAAAGGTCAGCTGGAGAAGATCAATCAATCTTGGCCCTTCTTCAACCCCTTCGTTTTGGCCCGACAGAAAAAAGGTCCGGCCCGTTGCCCTGGGGGTGAAATTTTTTTAATCCCGGGCTTGAATCTTGGTCTCTTCAACTTTTTTATTTATCTATGGACTGCATCCCCACCCACCCTCCCCCTGTTTGCCTCCCGGTTCCCGCTGTGGAACCCTGGTCCGGGACAGATGCCCCTTTGGGAGCAGACTCGCCGTCTCTTCAAAGTACCCTCCAATGAAGTCCCCCGGGGAAAGAAGAGGGCGGCCCCCAAATTTTGTCAGGAAATAAGGTGTGGCTGTCAGCCAGGTAGTCCGGTAAAAATACCAAGTAAAACTAGTTCCTGGTTCCCAGGGCCCTTGAGGTGTTACACCGATCAATTTGGTGGCCCATAAATCTGGCTCCCCCCCCCTACGTTCCGGATTCTTTTTGTTCCTTGCTGAAGCCCGTGGTGCCCAAACGCTTCTTCAGAAAATGCCTCCCCCCCTTGAAGGGAGGCCTCCAAAGTGTTATGGGGAAAGAAGGTTGGCTTGAAAATTATCGGGGAACGATATTTTCCCCATTTTATTGGGGGAAAGGGTTCGGGCCCCGGGTGAGATTTTTGGGAGCCGGAGGGACACATCTTGGATCTGACCTTCTGAAGAAATTTCTTTTTTCAAGAAAAGGGGGAGTCCTAGGGGAGTACTGCCAGGGTGGTCCCCCCGCGTGGGGCGGGCTGCGGCACATATGTCCGTCCGTGACCCCCCGCCCCGGGACTGGGTGGCACTCGCTTCCCCGAGAGCCCAAACTTACCTGGCCTAGGGGTCATGTCCCCTTTCGACTCTCTGTGGCTGCGTGCCGGAGCGCCACCAGTGCGTGCACGCGGCAGTTTTTTTAGATTTAAAGGGCCAGCGCGCCAGTAATTTGGGGTTTTTTGCGGCCGCTGGTTTCCCATATAAGGTTACCGCCCCGGCACTTGTGCGTTCTAGTATCTTCGGTGTTCTGACCCTTGTGCTATGTTTATTGACCACGAATCTTGCGCCCGCCCCCAACCTTCTGCCTGTCCACGGGGCTAGCCTCGCCCGACGATTCTGTACCACGCTACCTTGGTGCCACCGCAAGCAAGTAACGCAGGGGAGCGCCTGGTAGACTCCCGCCCCCAAACAAGTCCATCCCCCTTTGCGTGGGTCTGGTGGAAGTCGGGCCCACTTAGACTCCGTCCCCGGATGGCTAATCCATCGCTTGCCACTACGCTGTCCCCTTCAATATGTTTTCTATCTTAAAAAGAATATAACCTAGTAAAGGGGCCAACGGGCTACAAAATTTTACAATGTGAATCACTTGGATACTATGCCCGGAGCTTTGGATCCTTGGGGCTAAATTACCCAAAAATTTTTTTTAGCAAATTTTATGAAAATGTAAATATGTTTTGTTCTCTTTGTGATTCATTAGAGAAATACAAGTATGTTTTGTTTAATGATGATGCTATATCCCATCAGGCTTTGAGAAATTTAGCTTTGGATGATGCAAAATATATGTCTTCTACCACATCTTTTATCTGTGCAACAAGTGAAAATAATCCTGAAAATTAAATGGGGAGTGCTGCGAAATGTTATTCTCTTCTTTTGGAATACTTATCTGGTCCACAGCTTTTGGTTTCAGTGAGGGGGCAGTGGAGTGTTTTGCACTGTGGAGTTTCTGAACAGTGCTGATCATTGGACTCTCTATGTGAATAGCAGTAGAAAATACAGTATTTTAGCTCCTATTTTGGAAGTATTAAATAGCAACCTGCCTAAAAATTAGAGGGGTTCAAGCATATTCTGTTAAATCTTATCCAAAAATATTTTGTTTAGTGAAACCACAAATATTTTAAATTGGATAAAGGAGCTAGGCAATATCTATCAACTCCTTAAGGTCTAAGCCAGTTTTGGTCTTTCAAATCTGACGTGTGTCACTTCATCTAAGAATAACTTTTACCGATCCTTGTGATTTTGAGTCTGTTTTCTCATGACACATTGTGCTTTAAGTTAGAAATTAATTTTGGTCTATACAGTCCTTGATTATTTATGAAAAGTATCAGAATGTTGTGAAAATTTGGAAAAATTAGCCATTTTCAAAGCTTAAAAATTCCTGTGTGTAATCCAGCATGTCATACCAAGCAAAATAGTAAATAATTAACATCTACCATATGTCTTCTTTAAGTTGGTGTAATTCTTTTTTTTTTTTTTATAATATCCTTTTATTTTTTGGGGGATTTTAAAATTATTAGCAAATTGTAACATTTTCAAGAAAATTTGCAATACAGATCTTTTTAGTGACCACTACAGTCAGAGATGCGTAAATCAATATCAATTCCCCTGATTCTGCCATTTCTCTAGATATCCCATATGTTACACTAGTGCACTATTTGACTTAACCACAAGTCTCACAATAGGCGGAGCACCTTCTAGATTTGGGTTTCTCATATTCATTAGGAGTTTCTTAAGGCACCATTACAGTTATAAACTTAATAAACACCCCTAAAAAGACCTAATTTGGAAAACTACATCATTCAAGAATACATCCAAAGGTGTAATGAGCATATTGACTGCCCATGTGTTTCACATATTTTTTAGCCTTGGTTCATTAAAAAAAAAAATCCTAATTATATACAGTTTTAGCTCAAAATATTTTTATTTTTACATGGAATGTTGGTGAAAGGCACCTTAAACTTTGTTATCTAATTTCTTCCAAGTACAGCAATACACTATATGTGGGTATAAACTATTGTTTGGGTGCATTACAGGGCAAAAAAGGGAGGGGGCACTATTTGGCATTTGAAAAACAGATTTTAGTGGGTGCAATGTTGTGTGTGCCAAGCCCCTAAAGTACCAGAACCGGTGAAACCATTCAGAAGTCACCTCATTTTGAATTCCAAAGACCCCAATTTTTAAAACAAACATTTTCAGTTATAAGCATTTGTAATGGGTAAAGAAAGGTGTATTTCACTGTATTTTTTCACACTTTTATTCACTTTTTTTTACTTGTCCCACTATAGTACCGTACTCAGCTATCATTAGATTACTGGTATAATACATTGCAGCTAATGTCTGTACTGCACTTAGTTGAGTATAAGTTGTAGAGCTGTGGTCTGTGGACCGAGGTCTGGGGGCCAAATTTCACGTGCCAATTTCTAAGTGGCAATTTAGAAGTGGCAATCCTCAGAATTATCCCTGAATTTAATAACGCAGACTTTGGAGTCCGTAATATCATCTGACTACGCCTCTCTTCATTTATTATAAGGTACATCCTGTCTGTGGAACAACAAGTCCCAGCCATCCCATGCATTATATGTGTAGCTGTCTCTGCTTAGTTTAAATGGTACGTCTGTTGTGGAACAACAAGTCCCAGCCATCCCCTCGCATTTTTATGTCTAGCTGTCTCTGCTTAGTTTAAATGGTACGTCTGTCTGTGGAACAACAAGTCCCCGCCCTCCCCCCGCATTATATGTCTAGCTGTCTCTGCTTAGTTTAAATGGTACATTTTTGTGTAGATATTTACGCCCAGTTGTCTTCCATATTTATCCTGTGTTTATTTGTATAGCCACAATCCCAGATACTCCCCCTTTAAAATTTCTGCTTGTAGAGTATTTGTAGCTCCCCCCGTTTACCACCTGAAAAGGCCCCAATGCATTTTTGAATCACATAGTTGAGTATAAATTGCGGCTGTGGTCTGTGGACCGGGTCTGGGG